>JABSTR010002581.1:0-13555 GCA_013339765.2 Haemaphysalis longicornis
CCAGAATTCAAGAATATACATATCACAATTGATATTATATAGAAAAAATCCCACAACTGCATTATTCTAAGTTGTTTTCCACCGCTTCCTATACAAACGAGCTTCCATGAAAAAAAGGTAAATTTGGATCCTCGCCGCTCTAAATCAAGAAGGTCCTTCGAAGGTTGTTGTCTTCATATTACGCATATATTGTGGTGCTTTCTTTAGATAATATTTTCTATAATTTCGTAAACAATATGAAGCCTCAAACTATTGCCAAAGTAATGTTTATGTCTCAGAAAAACGTTCATGGCCTGCAAATCCTTTGAATACCATAGCATATAGCCAAATTATAGCTGCAATAAGTAATATAAAGAATCCCAACCGGGATTTAAGTATGCTGTAGATAAAGAACTTTTTTATTACTCATGCGTTTAACCAAACATGGGCAATTTGAACATTTCAGAAACACATAAAAGAACATAAGCTGCTCAAGTAAAAAAGGCAGTGGTAGGAATGTTGTAAAATGATCAAGCAATTTCAGAGTCACTCGTTGTTTTGAAATAAATTAAAAAAAACGCATTATAATATGTTTAGATATCTCTTCAAGCAGAGTTTGCCGCAGTTCGCAACACGATTTCCTCGAACATCGTACAACGAAAGCTGCTTGTCTTAAACAAAAAGAAACGGTCTTACAATTTCCTTCTCACACTTCATTACTGTTAGGAATCTACGTGGATTCATCATATGCTTTTCACTCGGGAGTTGGATTGTTCTACAAATAAAAACCCAAATATATTACTTCCGGTACTACTCGTTACCGCATTACATGTTACCTAGTAACTGGTAACAGTAAATAGCATTGAGAAAACTTTTCTCCTAATTTATAGGTGCTAAACTGAAGTACAGAAACGAGTTGCACAGCATTGTTACACATTGGTAAAATAATTTATATTCTATGCCAACAATATCACTTTTAAAGGACAGCTCTATACCTCTACCCCCTTAAGGGTTCTTTCGCGACCATTGGCGTCCACAGAAAACTCCAGCGAACACATAAAATAATTTCCGGGCACCGCCACAAATCGAAGCTTGAACTAATAGCGGAACAAAGCGAGATCCTGTTGTCTTATCGATCTAACTACAAGCCCACGAGGAGACGGGAAGCAGGTGATGGACTCGCGAAGCCCATCTACGGGTTTACCACCTACATTCTTGCTGAATACCACGTGATAGCGTCACGCGACCTCACACGCCGCTGTATGCTCCGTCCACGGCACGTTTAGCGGCCCTGTGCGCGCCTTGCGCGTGTGGTAGCAGCTACAAAAATTAAAGGAAGCTCACACCAACCCACACCATCTCACTTATAGTACGCCAATGTGCCAAAGCGTGTGGCCTCCAGTGTTAATGTAGAAACTCACCGCTCCTTGTCGTCCGCCCCCATGCCAAACGACACATCAAGGAACACAATCAAATACTCCTTGATGGCCCAGGCCATTACTCCAAGAACCAGCATCAAGATCCTAGTGCTCCATCTCCCGGCCAACACCAAGAGTGCCGTATAGTTGCAGCACCTCAAACACAGCATCAATCAAATCATAAACATGATCAGGCAAATTGTCACCAATAGGCGAGGCCTCAAGAAATCTGATACTTTCGAATAATTCAAGCTTTTGTCCCCTCGGGAATCACTTACGCCAACCCCCTATCTTCTTGTCCGAAGGGAGGACATAAGGGTGCTTTATATAATCATTAGAAAGGCTGTTCAGCAGGCCATTGTTCTTTCCCTGAGTCCGCCCACAGAGCGGATACTTAACAGGGGGTCCAAAACACGGTGGAAGACCTGATAGAGGGCTATCTTTCTAACCAAAAGCTCCGAATGAGCATAAATGCGATGGGTCGCCGCATCCTTCACCAGATTGGCCGGGTAGCACAAAATGTCACTGCACTTGATTACTCCCGCACTCTTGGCGGCAAGAACTAAAGATGCTCTCTTTGCTTAGAAATATGAACCCCTCACACGACGGGGGCCGCCGACAAGCACGGGCTCAAGCGCTCAACACCACCCTCTGTGGGCATCATGCAGTTACCTACAATTACGCCTCCCAACATAGAGGCAGCAGTACGCCATCATCGTGGCTACCTCCAGAACCAACCAGCTTGCGTGTGCCTCACTCAAGACAAGACGTGATGGCAGCGGAAGAGGCAGCCCTGGTCTTGGCTCTCACTCTACCACGGGATTGGAAGGTATTAACCAATGCCCAACAAGCCTACCGGAATTACCTTTCGGGGTGGGTGTCCAGACGTGCACTGCGTGTGCTAAAAACACACTCTCCAAACGATTCCATTCAGCTCATCTGCGCACCAGCTCACGCTTTAATGGAGGGCAACGAATACGCCCACCAACAAGCCTGCGCTTTTACCCCCCCTCCCGTGCTATGTAACTGCACGAGGACAGTCACCTGCTTGTCTCGTCCGGGATGCATAACCCAGGATTATGGCCTTCACCGACAGACCCCACCTTTACGTTACCCTGCCCTTTCCAGAGAAAACCAAACTACCTTGCGGCACATACAATCCGGCTCCTTCCCACACCCCACGCGTCTTCCCTTAATGCACCCCAATCGCTACGACGCTGAATGTAAATATTGCTCAGAAGTAGGAACAGTCCAGCACATAATCGTGGTGTGCGACATCAGCCCTGAGCCCCCTTCTCTATTTCCGTCAACTACCCAACAGGCTGAGATCCAGCCCCTGTCTGCCTACCCAGCTTCAGTTGGTGGACAGAGCACAGGCGGTGCGGACTGCCTATGGGCTCCAGTGAAGAAAGAACAACTCCCCTGGGCCGCAGTCTGGGCAGTTCGGAAATCTGTATAGAAGTACTTCCTCATCCCACTCCTACATACTCCTTCTTCACATCCCCCTCGTGGCCTCATCCTGTTTCCCCTTCTTCTTCTTCTTCGTCTTCTTCTTACTCTTCTCCTTCTTTTTCTCCTTCCTCTTCTTCTTCTTCTTCTCGTCCTCCTCCACCGCCTCGGCCGGCGATCCCGTCGCCTCTGCCCACGCCGGCAGAGGTAGAGAAGTGAGATCATCTAACATCGGGTTTGAGCTTCCTTTATTTTATAAAAAGGTTTGCACTCATGTGCTACATCAATACAACTTAACCAACCACCGTTCATGCATCATCATTGACTTAACTTTACACAGAACATCTCTATAAAGTAATAAAGGTGGTGGTTAAGTGCATTTCACATCTCTCTGGTTTCACTATTTTTAGAGCGACGTGACTGCGCTTAAGGGACGTCGCATGGGTTATCGTTGTGGGTGTCATTTGAAGCTTTGCTTTTAAGCCACATTCACCGGGTGGATTGGCCCAGCTTTTTAATTGCAGCAAAAATAACCCATCACAAAACATTCCAAGAAGTGTTGCGCAATATATAACTGAACCAGTAATGATTCCTTCTGCTTAATACCAGAGTCCTTCAATGCTTTACATTGAAGGACTCTGATAACCACCGACAAAAGAAAAGTCTCTATATGTAGGCAAAAAAATGTTGCACCTCTTGGCAAGCCGATGCATTGACAGATTTGAACTTTATAGTTGTAAATATGTGTACGGAGTTGTAAATATAAAGTGTATACTTGTAAATATAGTTGCAAATATAAAGTGTAAAGTGCGTACAGGTGGAAAGGAACGAAATGATGCCCGAAGAGTTCACGAGATCTACCGGATGGCTTGCTTCACATTGGTGGGCACGGCAAGGAGAGAGCAGCCACCAGACCAACGAGAAGCCCAAGGTGAGCCGGCAGCCATTACCGCCAACAATAATTCCGAGCTTAAGTGAAGAAGGAGGTCATTCGGGCATCCTGCATGCCGAGTATGCCTGCACAAGAGATGCCTGCTGAAGAGGCCCCGGGGCGGGCTACATTTCGCGAGAAGAGGCGGAGCATCATTTCGGCGGCCGTCATGGCAGCCGCAAGCATCGAGAGGAAGGAGCGGCCCGAAGGCTGGAGCGCCCCAACTACCAGCAGAAAATCCTGGTGATCAGTACACCGAACCCAGAATGAGCCGAAAAGTACACCTGAGTTCGGGAGATTGAGGTGCAGGGAACGAAGCATGAAGCCAAAACGTAAAGGACGACTTTACACATCAAAGGAGTCATCAAGGGAATATCGATGCAAAACAGTGAGGCAGAGATCCTATAGCAAATATCGGTCAAGCACAACACAACGGCGGTGAGGGCGAAGCGAATCGGCACGTGGATGACGGTCAGTGTCGCCTTCGAAAACGAAAAGGTACCAAGGTACGACGTTAGGTACGGGGCAACGCTAAACCAGCGTAGCCTGTACACGAACAAATCGAGGTGTGCAAACACTGTGGGAAGCTCGGCCATCGCAGGGACGTATGTCCGCAACGTAACACAAAAGTCTGATTGGTGTGCGGCGCAAGCCACCCAAGACACGACAACAAATGCGTCCCCAAGTGCAAGCTATGCGGTGAGAGTCACCCCATGAGAGAAAAGGCCTGTAGAGCGAGATTCAAGATTCCTTTCGTGCTCGGAGACGAATACAGAAGCGAAGAAACACCGAGGAACAGCGGAGGCAGCGCGTGCTTTCGTCAGCCTCCTTCCCCCCCTTGGGCGACGTGACGTCACATGGCGCGGGTGGATCACGCCAGGCACCACGCCGCGCATCGCGCAACGCGGCGCTAAGTGTGTCAGGACGCCCGACGTCACAGCCACGTCACTCCTCCCGCCACACATCGCATGGCGGACAACAACTGCGAGAAGGAGTGAGCTGGGCTAATGTCACGAAGGGAGCGGAGAAAATCATGACGAACGGGCACAAGTACGGCCGCAACCAAATCTGCGAGCAACTGAGAATGGCCAACGGGTCAATGGAGAAGAAGCTTGCAGAAATAGAAAAGAGGCTGTGAAGCGCACTAAAGCAGCAACAGCTTCACAAACAGCAACAATAGCAGAAGAATCGAACGGGGTCAACGACCGCGACATCAGGAACCAACTCAGCAGCGGTAGAGCCACCGATGCAGAAGCAGCAACAAATTGAGCAGAAGCAGCAACAGCAGGAGGCACACGTAGATCAGCAACCAAAGAAAGAAGCAACGGCAATGGAATTCGCAAGCGAGGAAGAATAAGACGAAGAAGCACCAAAGAGAGCAAGAACATGACGAAGTATACTACGACACCCAGCTCGAGAAGCGGACAGGCACAGTGAACGCCCTCTCGGCCATGGTACGCAACCTGACGGTCACCGTCAACAACCTACCGACGGCGACAGAGCAACGGTTCAGAAGAATACAAGAGATGATCTCCGGGTTGGTGGTGTCCCATAGGAACTTGAGCGAGCGTTTTGAGCTCGAAGAAGAGACATAGAAAAATCATGGTACAGAGACCGATGTTCACGACACAGTTCGCCAACAACCCGTACCTCCGAGAACAAGCCAACAACCCGTACCTCCGAGAACAAGCGCAGCAAGCAGAAGCACAACAACCATGCCTGGGCAGTCTCATCGCGCATTAAGGTCGGGAGGGAAGTCGCTCAAGATCAGGCACTAAAACTTTCAATGTTTCGGAAACAAGAAAATGTTACCACAGCAGCACATTTAAAATTCGTCAAGGAAACCAGACATCATGCTGCAAAAAACGGTGGTGCAGAACCCGACACTGCCAGGGTACAGAGCCTACACCAAAACATCTGGTCGGCATAGGATGTGTAGTTATGTGTGAAAGGGAACGACCGCGCTAAAGCAACAACTCAACAACAGAAAGAAGACAAACTGCGAACATGTGTGCGTCGAAATCGCACCGGGAAAGAATGGCAGGCAGGGGCTGTACGCGGTCAACGCGTACAGCAACCCGAAAGACTACAGCCAGAAATTCAAGACCTTGCTGAGGGCAGCGAGTAACCTGAGAAGAAAACCACGGTGATGGTGGGGGGTGACTTCAATGCACCATACCACTCATGGGGGCACAACAGAGACACCGCCAAGGGTAAACACTTGATGTAAGAAGCGACAGAAGTAGGATACACTAATCACCAACCCCAGGCAACCTACGCGAACGGGCCTCACGTCGACTCAACGGGACAAAACGCACCACCTAACGTCCATAAAAAAAAAAAAAACTCCCCCCACCTCCCCGAAGGGTATCGTGCGGAAATGAGAATGCATTGGGTGCACCGATGAGTGCGCTGCGGCAAGCAGTAACGGAGAGAGGCGAGCGCTCCACTGCATTTATATACATTTTCCGAGCGCAGCGAGCGGAGAGAGGGTACGCGGAGAGGAGCGAGAGAACCGTGCAACACGCCCGCCCTGCGCGCGAGCTCTCTCTCCCGCCGAGCTCCGCGATGCGAGCGCCCTCACACGCGCGAGCGCGCTCCTCCTCTCCCCTTGCCCTCCCCTACTCCCGCCCGAGCTACCACCTGCTCCGGTTGCTAGGCGCGCCACATCTGTACCTAGGGGCGAGGAGGAGCGCGGAGAGATACCACCTGCGGGCGCACGCCGACAACCCCCGACTAAAAAATGCATTCGCATTTACGACGACGACGACGACGAAGGGCAGAACTACGAGGCACGCGCTCACGTGCGCTCGCACTGGAGGAATGCAGGCGTACGCCGGCCAACGGAGTAAGACAACCCCCGGCTAATAAATGCATTCGCATTTAAAACGGAGGAGAGGTTACGTGGTGCAACGGCTGAGCAGATATGGGGCGCGATCATTACATACCATCGATCGAACTGGCAAGTGCAGGCAGATGAAAGATCGAACACAACGGGACGGACCTGGACGCCCTCCGTAAGCAGAGAAGAGACGACCCGGGAGGGCTCGACATCAAAGATATTGTAGCATGGACAACGAAGCTGAAGGAGGAAATCTAGGAAGCGATGAAGAAGATCGAGATCAGGGACGGGTATACATGCGTAGACAGCCGACCGGCACACCTCATCAAAGCGAATAGGCTCATCAAGGAGCGCTGAATGAAGCACCGATGGAACAACAACCTTTGAAAGAAGATTGCAGAGCTGAATCGACCGATCGAAAAACACAGCGCGTTCCTCTGCAGACAGCAGTGGGACGAGGGGTGCAGCGGCATGGATGTCTGCCTCCACAAGGACAAGGCCTGGTATCTGATCGGACACTTGCGCGACGAGACCAAAACCAAATAGTTTCAAAGAAACGGTATGGCGCATGCCATTCATGAAGCTGAGAAGACCGTAAGGAGAGCATGGTTGATCAGGAAGCTGAGGGCGAAGTACGTACGACGGCCCAGCAACACCCAATATACGCAGGGACCCCCAACGGAAGGCTGGACTAGGACATCTCGACGGCGGAGGTTGCAAAGGCCCGGCGGGAGCTGTACACCAGATCGGCAGCGGCACCAGACGTAGTCTCGAAGAATGCCCTGAGAAACTTTCACGACTCGCCGATCGAAACGCTGACAAGATATTACCACTCATGCTGGTGAAGCGGCCGGCTACCAAAACATTGGAAGACAGCTGAAACGGTACTCATTAAGAAACCGGGAAAACCACCGAGCATTGAGAACATGCGGTCAATCTCGCTAATGTCATTCATGTGGAAGGTTCTCGAGCATGTGGTGGCGAACAGGACTACCTCTAAGAAGAGGCGCTGTATCTGGGTTCAATGATCGGGTTCAGGAGAGGCTTGTGCAGGGCACAGGTGATGCTACAACTGAATAAACAAACCACTGAGGACAATACAGGAGACAGCAAGGCGATACTGGTCGTTGACCTGCAGAGCGCCTTCGACCGAGTGAGGCCCTCGGCCCTCCTGCCGGAAGTGTCAAGGCTCAACATGGGAGAACGGAGTTACAAATACATCGACGACTTCCTGTCAGACGGAGAGGTCGAGGTGCACGCGGGAGAGATCGATTTAGCAGAGCCAGACGTAGGCAGCGTGGACACGCCAAAAGGGTCGGGGGTGTCGCAGATGCTGTTTAACATTGTCATGATCAGAGTCGCCAAAGCCGTGTCAAGCGTCAAAGGCGTTCGACCCATCATTTATACGACATCACCCTTTGGACGGCCGGCGGCACTGGCGAAGACAATGAGAGAAAGTTGCAGAAGAAAATCTAGGCCATCGAAGACCGGTTCGACGGAGCGGGTCTGCAGTGTTCGCCGTCCATGTCAGAGCTCCTGGTATACCCGCCTCGCAAGTTGGGTCGGCAGGCGCTGCCACCAAGGGAGTGTGGTAGCGTGGAGCTGATCACAAGGGCAGGCCAGTGAATACCCGAAGTGCCAGAGATCAGAATGCTGGTCGTGCTGATCGATGGTAACGGTAACAAGGAGAACCTGATGAAGAAACTGGCGCCAAAGACGGCAATACCCTGCGGCTGCTCCAGCGTGTATCGATCAAAAATACGGGCATGCGCGAAGAGGGACTCGCGAGATTGGTGCAGTCTTCGTGACCACCCGCGTAGCATACACGGTGGCGTACCACAAGTGGACGCAGAACGACAAGGCCAATATAGACATTATGATCCGAAGAATGTGTAAACGGGTACTAGGACTTAACGAATGGACGAACACCGAACGAATGTTGCAACTGGGCGCCCATAACATGGTGGATGAGCTAATCGAGGATCAACTAGAAGCACGACGACAATGACTGGCAGCGAAAAAGACGTGTAGAGCCATGCTCAAGACCCTGGGCTGCAGCTATCAGATTACGGTGTGAAAACTCGAAGACGTAGAAGAAAAAATGGTATAACGAAGAGTGAAAGAAATGTTTGTGAATGTAGCGGCGTTGTAACGAATGCACAAACGTTATTTTTGAGGTCAAAACAAGGAAGAAAAAATGTGAATGGTTTACAGTTCGGTTTTCATGTTTTAAGCGTAAGAGTTAGGCTGAAAAATGTTTATATTCATACGGTACCGAAGCAAACCTTGATGCGGGATGATGCCGATCCACAGCATTTATTGGAGCGATCTTGGGATCCGCAATAAATTTACAGACTGCAGAGGCTTCTAAGCGACAGTCAGCAGAGTGACGTCTACATTTATTCGTGGCCAAATATAGGTCCGCTGAGTTTACCCTGCGAGCATTTTTCTTTCTGCGCTGTACTTTCCAGAGCAGTTATTTACAACAGAAACCCCAGCGATAAAAGGATTTTCTACTATACTGACGACACGGCCAGACACACTTCCCATTAAATAGATAACCTGGGCGGCTTTTAAAAGAAAGAAAAGGGTGCAGGGCTTGACAAAAAATTTAAATAAGACGGCCGGCCAGGGTCAGACAATGGCGACCAAACAAAAAAACAAAACACAAGACAGGGTTCGTGGCATCCCTCCTTTAGAGTGCATCGACATGTTGCTTAAAGATAGGACTTCCTTTCCTAATGAAACATGAGAGATGTGCGAAGCCTGCAACTGCGTCCAACCTTCGCTGAAAGTGCGTCCAATCATTCGTCAACGCTTGGAATACCCAAAACGCAATTCCCATTCCAGGATTTTTCTCGGACTATGAACGCTTCTACGAACAATCTAAATGTGTACCTATACGTTGGTTTATGAGAAAAAGATCAACTATTTTTTTCTTTCTTTACAATGGATGCGGGTGTTTTCATATCCAGAACTGTTTCCTTTTCGCAATTTTCAATCAACCGCTTTGACAGAATGGAAGCCCGGTTTCCCGAACGCGTAAGGGATCAGAGGTCTAATCTGAACTGTTTGTTTGAGGAAACGGTCTATGGGGAAATGTATTGTTTTTTTAGAGAACCCCTGAGTTCCCCCTAAGGAAGCTTTCTCTCTAAAAAACAGCCTGCACTCCAAACAATAAATAGTATGCCATATGCCGCAGTAAGCTTGAAACAAATGAAGTGCAAAAATTCGTGTGGCCTGCGTAATCGTGATGTGCTGCAGTAACCGTCGGAGCACCCTCGTAAATAGCAAACACGTCATTGCGGTACGGTCCAATATTCAATCGTTGAAGCTTCTCGCACAGGCAACGTCGTCGGAGTCGGGTGAAAGCACTGCAAGAGATCCCCTAGGATATATTTGGGGTTTCGGCATCTGTGATCGTAGAATACAGCCAGGGTATCGAACCGGACTTTTAGATGCGACTGCATCTCATTCACTCGCCTTGTCCCTCTATAAGGCGTTGTTGTCCGTCCACACTCCTCCCCCTACACTATAAAAAAAATAATAGTTAGCGGCGCCCGGTTTCGATCCCACGACGCTGTGGGCGGAGGTACATGGTGCTCTTGCCACTGCGCCACAAACCAAGACAGAATCAAAGGCTACGAACGCGCCTTATATCCTTGACTTATTCAAACTACGTCAAGATGCTACTGATACAACGCATGATGGGGCAATGATTAACACTTGCAATAAAAGAGAAGAAGCTCCCACTTACAGCCACAATGATGGAGTAAAGGTCGTTGCGACAGCGAAGCCCCAAGCATACCACTTAGAGCTATTGACCAAGATTGACCAATAAAACATAATAATAATCATAAAACATAATAATCATACGCGTTCCCGACACGATTCACGCGATTTCACAATGAATCCAACGGAAACACCAAGTGAACCCCACGATTCAGAATCGAATCTACACAGGGTTCCCCTCGCGGGGAGGTGGGCGCAATTTTTTTTCGGCTTCCGTTCGGGCTCCGGTTCAAGCCTTTCGGGTTCAGTTGTGGGTTCCGTTCCGGAGCACCATTCCGTTCCGGGTCGAACCGGTTTCAACCGGATTAAGCGGGTTCTAATGGGTTCGGAGAGAACAAACAGGAGTTCTTTTGGGTTTTATTTTTTTAGAGCTGCGTTTTTGTTCCTCTGTCAAATTGCCATAAAATAAAATTCTTAATGTATGTTTCTTGGCGCGAATGTTTTGACTTGGCAAACTTGAATGTTTTGAAAGTGTGGTCAGCGATTAGAAACTAACAGAAGCGAAAATAAAAGCTTGGCAGGGGCACAAAGGCTGCTTAAGTCTGGTAGTCTTGACTATGTTTGTTAAGTATTCGTCTCTGTATCCGCCTGTTAATTTTCTTACGATTTTGTTTCGTTCATTTAGATAATTGAATTTATTTTATTAGCCGATAAAACCACAGTTTCAGTAGGGAAAAAAACAAATGCCTGATGATTTCAATACTCCCTAATGTGAAATCTGAGCGCAGCGCGAACTGCAGTCTTCTCGGCAACGGCGCATAGCTGCTGCTTCTCAGGAGGTGATCACGTCATGAGAGAACGAACGGTGGCGTGCGCTATTCTCTGGCGTTATTCGTAGTGCGTTGCCACCCGACAGCATGCCTTGCGCGCCCTCGGCATAAAGCTCTCTACGCAAAAACTTTCGGCAAACCTTCCTCCTCCACTTTCCTGCTCGCTCTGTCTTCGAAGGCGCCTCCGTTCGCCGATTACAACAACGCTGACACTGAGGGGCTACGCCAAACTACTGGAGCGGGCGTTTAACAGCTGCGCTATAAATCATGACTACGTAGTCGCCACTGTGCTGTCTTTGTTATGCATCCCCCTCGCAGACCAGTGGCTGGCTGCAACTCGTCTCTAAATTATGTACCCTCGCCGCAGCCTTCTGGCAAGCATACATGTAGCCTTCTCGCCAGGGGGCAGAGCTCCGGTGCCGCCAACCCCACCCCACGCCCCCACTTCCGCTTCCCCATTGTCTGGCCCCTCCGGAATCATCTGGCAATGGACAGCATACCTGAAGGCTAGACATACCCGGTCAGTACTAAGCAGACGACCCTTTAGTCCACCATAGTTTTTTGGTAGCATCGAGTGTCACCGTAGTGAGGCTTTGCGGGCCCCCTGGGCCCCACCCCTCCACCATAAGTGGCTTGTGCCGACCTGTCCCTTGTCTCCAATCGCGCATGCCACCAGAAACTTCTGTTGGCTCGCAGGCAGGCTGACAGGTAGTTTACTGGCAAGTGGCCAGCCTGTTGGAAGGGCAGGCAACCCCTCTCAGTGGTAGAGCTTGCTGCCCGCCTTCTCTTTTGGGAATATCCAATGGTCACACATGTACGTGCGCACGCCCATGTATTTTCACATACTGAGGCACGAAATCTCATTTTAAGAAAACTGGTTGGTCTGCTACGCTTTTCATGGACCTATATTCAAAACGGCGATTTCACTCTAGCACATTATCATTAGCAGTGTTAGAAGTCGAAAACTATCAAGCTTCAGCGTCTGCCTCCACCTGCAAACCACGGCACGTGGCGTTTAAAGCGATTTCATTCCCGCCACCTTCTATTTGCTAACAGACCGCCCAGAAAGAAAGAACGGCAATAATGACTCGCTGAATATAGGGAGACGCCAACGATTGAAACTTCCTAATGACGCTTCAGCAACAGGTGACAGCGATTGAGTTCTGTAAAGGTAGTAGCTTAGTGAATTCAAAAGCAGTAGGGTAACGCCCTGCATGTCCACAAAAAATGCAGATATAGCGAAAGTAACACTTGTAATCGCTATTAGAGCGTAAACAGAGATAATCGGTTGGACAGACTTCAGAGGGCACAAAAATTAAACAAAAAACATTAACTTTTCACAAAAATAATCTGACAAAATCAAAAACATGGGGTTATACACCCTGCAATACCGAACAATAACCGGTGAACTTCCGCCAAAGAACGTTGAAAGTAAAGTTAAGCCTGTATGCAACGAGCCTCTATGTAATAAATTCTTGGATTTAACGAAGTTTTTGAATTCCCCATTTCAACCTTCATTGAAGCAATGTGTTTGCGACGTGTATGTAATGAAGGAGTGGCGGCGGTTGAACTAAATGTAACGAATTCGCTACGCTGAGGATTCAAGGTTTCTTCCTTTTTTCTGAAAAATCGGCTGGCGAAATGCCGTAATTTAGCAAATTTCACCCGCAACGCTATCTCCCGTGCGTTTCCACGTGTTAGCGAGGTGTCGGTTAAGTGTTAGGTCTGCCTGTTGGCGTGTCGTCGCGTGTGTTCCCTGATATCTGTGGTATTGCTTCGTGGATGATTTCTACTCCCTGGATACGAAAAGATTTGTCTTTTAACGACAAGCTCGCAATTATAAATGCCGTCTCTGCCGGAGAGTATGAGGAACGTGACCGTCCGGTACAGTGTCTAAGCTAGCATCCCTTCAACAATTTTGCCTGCAGAAAAGAGTCTGAAGTTCGTGAAAGACACCCTTTCAGCATGAGTTGGGTTCTTGAAACACGTTAAGGTACCGAAAAGTATCAAAAAGCAAAACTGATACATAGTTACGTTTGTGAATTCGGTGGCCGTGCAGTAAAAGCAAGATCAAATCATGCTGTTTTTCAGTGTTAAATATATCTTAGAACTAGGGAGAGCTCAGCATCACTGATGCCTAGTATATTGGTTTCGTTTTTGCTGCATTCCCGGGAGCTTTAACTCGAAACCCACATGTAACAAAAACTTGGATGTAACAAAAAAAAAGCGAATTTTTGTCAAATTCGTTATATCAACGTTGACCTGTACCTAATAAGCATATCGTAAATTGATCAACTATGCAGTACGCCTTGCATCGCCAAAAAAAATCTTATTAGCGAAGCACACGCACTTCGTCGCTATAGGCACCAGACAC
>JABSTR010002582.1:2500-72186 GCA_013339765.2 Haemaphysalis longicornis
GAACAAGGTAAAGCACGATTGTGGCCAACGTTTCAGCAAAGGGGCGTGCTTCGCCAAAGCAAGTCTCTTTGCTGAAACGTTGGCAACAATCGTGCTTTTACCTTGTTCAAAGTTATATATATATATATATATATATAGACACAGAGAGAGAGAGAGAGAGAGAGAATTTTCTATATATATAGATATATATAGAAAATAAGGGTTGGCAGTCTAGAAAACCTCGGAAAGCAAAGGGGAGGTTGTGGTGGGTCAGAAACAGATGAAGAATTTTTTGAGTCATAAAGAAATTGGTGAAAAAATGCCCGCCGGGTGGGATCATTTTCAATTTTAAAACAAGAAGCCAAGTCCGGGTGAGGCCCTCAGCAGCCGCTTCGGTGCGTTCGATCAGTCCTAGCTGATCAGGCTCCGATGGGCGGGTGAGCTTCTCCGCCCAGGCTTGAAGTGTTTTGTTGGAAGACGCTGGGAGGAGGGGGTTATGCAGGCGAAGCCATACATAGTGCGGAAGTGTGAGAGCGTGTCCGCAGAAGAGGCCTACCCCCGTAGAAAAGGCTGTAGTAATTTCGTTAATTGAAATACGGTAAGCCACCAGACTGGCCATCAAGCTACCGACACATAACTTTAACAAGCTGTCTGTGCGAGACATTTGAGCGAATTGTAAATTTTAGATTTGTCTTCATTCTTGAATGTTCGGGTTACCTAGATATATTTCAATGTGGTTTTCGGCAGTTTCGGTCCGCAACTGACCATTTGCTTAGGCTTGAAACAGTTATACTAGATGCCTTCGTTAACAATCAGTTCTGCCTTGCCATCTTTTCTAATATAGCAAAACCGTATGGTACAACTTGGCGGTATGAAATTCTGCAGGATATGGCTGCAATTGGAATCGGGGGGTGAATGTTTTCGTGTGTAGAAGATTTTCTTCAAGAAGGAACATTTAATCTGAGACTTGGCAATACACTATCCCGTACTTTCAGTCAGGAAAATGGAGTTCCTGAGGGCAGTGTGCTAAGTGTGACCCTTTTCGCCATTAAAATTAATTATTTGGCAAAGGTTATCCCTCGACCTGTTATGTATTCTATTAAAGTTGACGACCTGCAGATTGATTTTTCTTTTTGTGATCAGTCAGTCTGTGAAAGACAAGTCCAGGCTACTGTCAATCAGTTACAATGATGGGCGGACGAGAATGGTTTCCGCTGTTCTCCTAGAAGTGTGCATGTGTGTGCTTCACACGAAAACGAGGTATTAATACCAAGCCTGAAATAAAAGTCAGGGATATGCTCGTTCCAGTACACAGTGAGCACAAATTCTTCGGTATCATGTATGACTCCAAATTTTTTTGGAGCACATCTAAATAAACTGAGAATGACCTCCATTAGGACACTGAACATACTTAAAATTTTGTCGCACAAGTCACAGGCTGCTGACTGTGCACGCATGCTAATAATTTATGGCGCACTTGTACGGTCTCGTCTTGATTATGGTTGCATTGGGTGTGTGTCAGCCCGCCAATCTGTCCTCACCTCGTTCGACCCAGTGCACAATCTGGGCCTCAGACTTTCCTCAGGTGCATATCGTACATTCCCTGTTTATAGTCTTTACGTTGAGTGAAATGAGTGACCCCTGCAGTACTGTCGAGCATACCCAGGTGAAATATATGCAGCCCAAATAGCATGCATAAATGAGCATCCTTGTGCCGGTGAATTTTTTGAGAATAGGTACAAGAAGCTATAAGAAAACAAGCCCAAAGTGGTCCGCCTTCTTTCCTTCCGTTTGGAGGGGTACATATTTCGGTATTCTTTCAAAATATGACCCTTAACTCTTCTCAGTTTCCCGTCTCTGTAGCCCTTAGAGACCACAGGGCCATAAAACGTGACCTGTCTTTGTTAAAATACGACAAAAAAGCTTTTCCACACCAATTTTTGTGCCAAGAATTTCTTGCACTGAAGGACAAGTACAGTAGCTTTTGCCACTACTTTATTGATGGTTCAAGAACTGCTGATCTCGCTGGTTATGCTTTTATGGACTCGGCAGTTTCTGTTGCAGAGAGGATAGCCGACGAGGGCATTGTTTTCACTGCGGAGATCTTTGATATAACTTCAGCTATTGGAGACATTATAGCAAATGGAGTACAAAAAGTGACAATTTTTACAGATTCTTTTAGTGTCATACGTGTAATAACTTCCCTTCTCCCTTCAAAGAATGCTGCTGTACGTACGCTAAAAAATCAACTGTGCTGTCTTGCATCGGCAGGGGTCAGTGCAGTCCGTTGTTGGATGCCAAGCCACATTTGCATTCCAGAAAATGGAACTCTCGGTAGAGCATGCGATACGAAGCATCAGGCAATAACGAAGTACAGGCTTCCATACCAGGACCTGCGAAAGACCATACGAAGTCAATTACCTTATACTGGGAAACTGAATGGGACAAAAAAACAGAAATAAGTTACGCCTAGTTAAACCATACATATCAGAATGGAAAAGTTTCAGACATAGGAACCGTTTCTTTTAGGCTATTTTGTGCCGGCTCCGTATAGGTCACACTATGCTCACACATGGCTTTCTCATGAAAAAAGAACGGCAACCTATGTGTGACCATCGTGGAGAACCCCTCGCCGTACTGCACGAGTTAATAATTTGCCCACACACAGAAGCAGCCCACATCAGGCATTGCAAATCCTTGTATACCTGCTGCATCCCCTTACATCCGATGTTTTTACTTGGTGACGAACCAGTGGTGGATTTTAGTAACATTCTTTAATGTTTTTAACACTGGCCTTATATACCAGTTCTAGCTATACTTACAGCTTTGAATGCTTTTCGAACAACGGTTGTAATCCTTACAATACCCTGACAAATTTTTTTCAGTCGACTGATACATTTCACCTCGTGTTTGGCGCATTATAATCGAAAGGTTGCTGTGCCATTAAACCATAACTTCATTCAATCTTTATGTCCGCAATAACCGTATAATCAGCCGTAATAACCAAGAGAAGAAATAAAAGGATCATAATGATAATGAGAGAACAAGTACAGCAATTAAACTGTAATGCTTTGGAACTCACTACATTATTAGGGGTGCCATGTTTCCTCGTAATTTTTTATGAAAAATCTTGGTTCATGATACCAGCTTGTCACGCGTCTCACGCGGCCGAGAAATGAGGCTCAAGTTGGTTCATTTGATGGCAACAACAATATATTTACATAACAAAACCACTCAAACGAACGAAATCATAGTGACTGAACACACATATATCACACTAAACAGCAAAAACAAGCACGACCTCACACTACCAACACTCTACTCCTAAAGTTACTATAATACATTAACGGTCTCTGTCAGATTCAAGCAAATCCTACCGCCGGTACCACGGTGCGATGCCGATGACGTGGCCCAGTGGGTCGGTTGGGTTACGCGTCACCCAACGTCGCCGAACGTCGCGATGGCCCGTGCTGGTGCGTCGTGGTCCGGAGCTGCCCGCTGTGCGATGACTCGGCTTCGCTGAGCAGCGCGGCTCAGCAGGAGGCCAGCAGGGCGAAGCTGTTGGTCGTAGGTGGTCCGGAGCTGCCCGCTGCCAGACGGTGCGATGCCGCTGGTGCGTCGTGGGGCACGGCTCGACGGGTCGCCGGCGATGCGAGGCCAGCAGAGCGCAGCTGCTGGTAATCGGTGGTTCCGGGCAGCCCGCTGCCAAACGGTGGGATGCCGCTGGTGCGTTGTGCAGGCACGGCCCGAACTTCCCACCGTTCCTCCAAAGAACCCGTTCCACTCTGTCTACTCCAACTTTGTTCTCTTCCTCTTCACCTCGCATTCTATCGTGTGCGGCTCCCATTCGCTGAACAAGCTACCTCCTCCTCCTCTTCGATTACCCTGTGTTTCTTCTCCATTGGTCACTTCAAAATCCTTCTCACCATCCCGTATGCTGATTCTTCTTTCTCTTCATCTTTTCTGACAACATCTTCTTCTGGGGCCAATCCCCCTTCGGGTATGGGCTCTTCTTACCACATGACACAGCTACAGCCTGTATATTACACTTATAGTATTCTTCCTCTATTAATATCTGGTCAAAAGCCAGTAATGTCTGCCAATGTTTTTTTTTTTAGTTATTGTAAGTCTTATTGTGACATTTGACGTGGCACTTCGAACTTGTTATTGTGACAGAGAACCATCGCTGGTAGTCACTGCGTTTGAGCCTATATACCGGTTTCAATTTGCTCATGCTTCAAGAGCCCTAGACCTCGAAGCGCGTCTTGCAATATCACCTAGTGCTAGGCACATGACGGCATTAGTCGCATGTACTCCAACTTGACTAACCTGACATATGCTCTGATTTTTTTTACTGAAAGGAGGAGGAGGAATAAACGTCCCTATGAAGAAGTTCGCCTTGGGGAAGAGTCCTTATTTCAGGAGCCCTTGAGACCGTCCGGCTTCTTGGGCTCTCTTCACCAGCCAAAGCTGGTCATCAGGGTCCGAGCTGGACAGTGCTCTCTCCCAGTGCTCAGGGGAGGGGAAGGGCAGAGGGGGTAGGGCAGGGTTTTTATCACAGCCCCACACAATGTGGTAAAGCGTGACCGGAGCCTCACAGAAGCGGCATTGGGAGGAGTAGAGGTTGGGAGCCAGAATGTGGGCTCTAGTTGGGTGGGGAAAGGTATTGGGTTGGATACCTCGAAGGTGGTGTTCTTGTTTTTTGGTTAGGCTTTTGTGGGCAGCAGGGTACATGGTTCGCTGCAGGCGGTAGTGCTGCGTGATTTCCTTGTAGGACAAAAGGGGACAGTCACGCCGCTGCTCGCCGAACTCCTGACTAGCCCGGTGTGTCAGATCGCGGGCATGCTGATGGGCAGCTTCGTTGCCAGGCACGTCGGCATGGGCGGGAGCCCAATAATCCTTACGCGGGGTGTTGTGGAGGATTCTGCAGCAGAATTTGTGTGGCGGGGGTTGAGACGAAGCCGCTGGAGAAAGTTCTGCATGCTTGTTGCAGTCCGTAATAATGATCTCTGCAGGGGTTTGAGCAATTGCTAGGGCTATGGCCACTTCTTCTGCCTGTTGTGCATGGGTGGTAAGAATTGACGCACTTGAGGAGGGCTTGAGCTGTAGTCACAACAGCGGTCATAGCTCTCCTCTCGGGATAGGATGCTGCGTCTGTGTATACTGTGGTGGCGTTTTGGCGTACCGTTTGAAGATAGCTTTAGCTCTGGCGTCTCTGCGATTCTGATGGTGCGTTGGATGCATGTTCCGGGGTAGTGGGGCCACATCAATGAATTGGCGGATCTCATGCGGAAGCTGAGTCGCATCGGCCTGGGGGTGTTGAAGCGGTGAGCGCAGGCACAGCTTGTTCAGAATTGTCCTGCCGGTGGAGGTGGAGCTCAGACGTTAAAATTGATTCATATGGTGAGCTCGAGGAGTTTCACAAGGTATTATAAACTCCCAAGTGTAGGAGTTTCTGTGTCGAGGTGCTGACAGGTAGTCCCAACGCCAGCTTGTACGCCTTGCGTATGATAGTTTCTACCTTGTCCTTTTCAGCCTTCGACAGCACAGCGTAGGGGAGGGCATAAGTAACCCTAGAGATACAAAGGCTTCGACTAGTCTTAGCACATCCGCCTCTCTCATACCTCTCGTTTTTGTGCTGACCCTGCGGATCATGTGGGAGACTTGCTCCGTGGTGTGCTTAAGTCGGTCCAGCAGTTTGGTGTTGGAGCGATCCGCTTGTAGAAGCATGCCTAAGATTCTCACCTGCTGAGTTGGAACAATAGGGTGGCCATCCACTTCTAGGGAGATGGTTGGCGACCCGGGAGGGAGTTTTTTACGTGGTGAGACGATAAGCAGCTCAGATTTTTGCGGCGCACACGCTAGACCACATTGTCGTGCATATTCACTGACAATGTCGGCCGCCTGTTGTAGGTTGGTCTCCATTTCCCCCATTGACCCATGAGTGGCCCATATGAAATTGATGGACAATTTTGCATGACATCTATGACCTAGCGCATTCACTATGCGTGCGTGCAGCAGAAATGGCGTTGAAGTCTGAGCTCTGAGAAGCTGCCAGTGACCTAGTTTGATTCTTTTTCCCCAGTATATACTCAACTGTTGAGATTATAGGCGGAGATATATTTGTAGGGTACAGTAGGATTTCAATAACTCAAAAATGGACCAGGACGCAAAAAGAGCTGTGCATATAGGAGTTTTTTGTGTTTTGTGTCATACGACTCCCGTTTGCGTACGTTTACGCTATCTAAACTATTACCTCACTCGTGCTCCCTTTGTGTCTACGGCAGCCTTCAGCGGTCAACGCTCTACTTGCGGAGCCACATGCACCTGCGCTCGTCTATTGTTCGCTGCATGCATCATCTTCCGCAGGCCATCGACTTCCAACGCGTACGGCATGCTTTTATTTCCGTCACAAGGCATGAGTTGGGGCCCAGGGACCTACGCTTTTCATGTATCAGGCGAGAAAATATAAATTCGTAGCCACCGTCCGTGTGCTGCCGCAAAGGTTGTGTTCTTCAAAAATGACGGGGCACCCAGTGAAAGAAAAAACGAAATACCCATTCGTGGGTCTTCAAGAATGCTTAAATAGACACTGAAGGGAATTTGTCAAGTGCCTGTTTTTGCTTGCACTGCGTAGACTGGTTCAAATAAACACACTTTTCATCGTCTATCCAGTCGATAAGGCGGTATTTGTTTTATTAAGCCCGAAAGAAGAAAAACTACCATCATCGGAACGGTCTGCGGCGGCCGCACCAACTAAACCAGTGACGTCCATACAAGGTGCTACGTGATTGGACGATGTCCAAGGTTAGAATTCGAACAAGTTCCGGTATCGGTTCTGTCAAACAACATGTTTTGGCATCCGACGTTATTGTTGGCTGGGCATTCTCGATATCTCAGAAATCAGCACACCACGCTTCTGCCGTGTTGTCGGCTGTAAAATGCGTCAGATAAGCTAGAACGGCTTGGAATCGTAACAAACACTAGACAACGCGTACGCAGCGGATGAAAACCCTCCGCATCACCGGAGACGCTCAAATGCGATGCGCTTTTCCTCAACCGTTGGAGCTTGCTTGGCTCGTGCCTGTATCGTATAGGAGGAGCGTTCGCACCAGGCCAAGGGTCGGCTGATTCGAAACTGCGCCCGCAAGCAGTCGGTGCTTATGGCAACACCACACCAACGAGAACTCGCCAGCGCGTCAGTGTCAGTCTGCACGCTTTCTGCGAACTCGCTCGTGGACCAATGAACGTTACAGCGCAAAAATGGTGAATTCAGTATAGAATACACTGCCCATACACAAATAAATCAACTTAAAAACATATCGGGAATCCGAACTTGCGAATTGCAAAACAATGCACCTAGTGCTATAGGCCACTCGGCCATAAGCCCTTTTTTGTAACAGTTACTTTATTTACAAATATACATACAGGGCCGCATGGAGTGATTGCAGAGGTTTCCTTGCCTTCACTTCTTGCGTCACAAAAAAAAAAAAGAAAAATTGGGCCCATCTCTCCACGAGGGGGGACTCGAGTCGCAAAATCACGAAAGTAATAATTAATATATGAAAGAAATAATAATAATTAATAGTAATAAGCAATAATAGTTAACACATTCACTACCAGCCCACCACCACCCCCCAAACTCTAACGTTAACGCAATACACCCACCCCCTACGCGACGCATTTACTCGAGTCCCCCCTCGTGGGGAGATGGGCCCAATTTTTTTAGACGTGAGTGATGATAAGGCATCATTCATTATCGTTTGTACATCTTCCGCAATGGTTCATCAGTAAGAAAGTGTAATTATAATTTTCACACATTGTTCTTTCATTATCGGTTGTATATCTTCCGTAATGGTTAATCAGTAAGAAAGTGTAATTATAACCAATTTCCACACATTGTTCTCACAAACCACGTGATTCTCACAATCCTTTTTCAGCAATGTGGATTTAACAGGTTTTGTACTATATCTTTCCCGACCCGTGTGACACATTTCTTTTGGAAGAAGTAAGACAAGAAAGAGACAGCAAGTTAAACCAAAAAATTAATTTCAACCACCACCAGCAAAAAAGCAAAAGGAAAGGCCAACCCACGAACTGCAAAAGGGTCAACCTAGTACGAATTATCCGAGTTGAAGCACCTAACACCCCCCCCCCCCCTTCCCCACCTTCTCGACATCCGCCCAAAATAAAACTTCCACACGAAATTTCCATGAATGAGAAGGTCGGTGCTACCACTTTCCCCATTACGAACCACTTAGAACCATATGCCTCTTCGACCAGTTTTCCCACGACGAGCCGGCTGTGACAAGTGGGCCTGTTCTCATGGAGGGTGCCCAAGCCGGCCGCAATATTAAAAAGGGGGGCGCAGGTTCTTCTTTGTGTTCCGTCTTCCAAGAACTTCATTAGGCTACGTCCCTGCCTGACCTTTCAGTCTAGTGTTGTTGAACTCGTACCTATACTTGATCAACCCAGGTCACCCTACTGCTTGCATCAGGATGAGGAGTTAGGCGAGTTGGCATTGAGATTATTTGGAAACAGCACGTTAAAACAGGACCACAAAGAAAAAAAACCAGACAGGACGAGCACTGAACTATCCCAGATGTATGGCCGAAAAGAGAGAAAAAAAGAAAACATGTGCCTCGCTTCTCCCTTTTGAGTCGACCCATCACTTTGGTGAGACCCACATGCATTCAAAAAAAAAAAAAAAAAACACGTGGACATTTGTTTTGAGCACCTATGACGAACTTTCTCATTTGTCGAACCGGCCTATGACGAATAATCCTACGTGACCAAACGGCCTATTAGGAACCGGCCTATGACGAAACGCCATGTGACGAACGGGCCGTATCCCGTACAGGCAATACAATACCACGGCCGCTGGATGACAGCGCACTTACGCCTTTCATCCAGCGGCCGTGCCAATATCACGACGTCCATGCGGCCGCTGTCAACGTGCAGCCCGTCAACCTTCAATGGCATGCCGCTGGGATCGCTGAGCACGTTCGTCATGGAGGACGACATGCCGCCGAAAGCATCGTGGACGTGGTGGTTGCTCGCGGGGGTGTAAACGTCCTCCTGGCTCTCGGTACCGGACATATCAGGCAGCTTACACCGCAGGAAGAGACCAGCCGGGCTGCAGTACTGCGCACAGCAGAACTCGCACTCGCGCTTCCATTTCAAGGCCGTCCAACCCCTTGTTGGAGTACTGATGGAAAGCAGGCACACAAAGGGGATACTCTGAAGTTATGAGAATAGCGAACAGGCCTTTCGAACGCGGGTACAGCCAACGTTCAAACGTTCCGCGCGCTGCGCACGGTATTGAACGAGAGCTTCGCCGCTGCGACATTCCACAATAAAACACAATAAAAACAACGTACTCTACTCTCGCTACCAGACCACTGCTCAGTGGTGATCTCTGCGCCCTCAAGCGTATTTTTTTTTCTTTTTCTTTTTTTTTTGTCTTTCCCGTGATGGCGGATTTGTTGTAGCGTATGTGCGGTCGTCGCTTTTCAGCAGCGGCGGGTTAACCAACGGATCGCCAGCGATGCGACATGGTGAGTGTGGTGAGTACATACGACCAGTTTGTTACGATTCAATGCTTTTAATACCTCTACGCTTCCTTCTTTGCTGTCCCGCCCCGAGACTGTTGTCGCGAGGTTTCACACTCGATCCGCGAGGACAAATTAAACGGACGATCATTGTAAATTTACCGCAGCATCTAATGACTGTTGGAATCCGTTGGCATTAGCTGTTAATAGTGCCAGTCTTTGGTGTTTCGCAGACAAGCTGGTTGCTCAACCTGAATGCAAACGAATGAAAACGCAGCACACATTAGGTAGGTAGGAAGCCAGCGACGCGGATGAGACAACTGGCTGCCTTGGCATTTAATTACAGCAAAATGTTTGCACCAAGAAAATTGATGAGCTATAGCGATCGCCATCCATCACGTTAAAACCACATTCTCGCAATCTGTGTTCCTTAACTGAAAGGTACAAACGTTGCTTTGTACATTGTTCGCGACGCTGTTTCGTCTCACTTTCTCTCGCAGCTTTTTTCAGTCTCTCGCAGGGCATATTGTCGCGGCATTAGTTTAGTATGCACTCGTACGGCTAAAGTCAAGCCTACGGATTTTCACGCGATGAAAGACTTCGCAACCCCTTTGGCTCTTACTCGGAAATAATGTTGGGGCGTTGCTATACCCAGCACACAATAAAACAGAGTACAGTGCACGTGCCACACACTTGTCTATAACAGCGAGTTCATCTTCATTGAACTACCTCTGAAAACGGCGGAAACAAGCTTTTACAAAAACTGTAAGGCCAAAAGTGGTGGGTAAGATTTAAGAACGCCATGCCATAGTAGTTTTCTTTATATCCTTTTCGGGCGAGGAAGGATGAGGCTAGAAGTATGACAGTTGTGTTATAGATAAGTGTGTGCTCTCTGTACATACTATATCACCGGTGGTTAAGGAGCTAGGGATAAAGGAGTGACAAAGAGGGAAAGGCTATCATTTTTGACAAGTGACTTTAAGGTACCCGCAACATTTTTGAAAGTACAAGGGCAGTCTCACCAAAACTGAGAACCCTGCATGATTTAGTAACGTGACGGGTTGGCCTAGTTGATATTCCATTGCTCGAACAGTGGAGGGCAATAAAATGGACAGGGACTGTGAAAGGACAACACAAGTGCGCTACTACAACTGCAGTTTATTACAGACACTCTTTTTAAAAACAAGCTAAGGACAAATAAAACTGTGCAGAAAGAAAAAGAACAAATAAAGGGGTAATCACGTGTGATTAATTCTGCACGCTCAGACACCCATCAACCCATGCGCCATTGCAAAATTGAATTTCAGTTCAATTTCTCTGCCTGATGGTGCAAGTGATACACGCCAATACACCTGTCTTATGCAGTCTTGAGTATTTGCTGCTTCTACTTTTTATTTTTAATTGTTGAAGTTTGCTAATCGGCATAAAAACTACCTCCCTACTGTGCCGATCGCTCGATCGACTGCAGCGGGTGGAGCTGAGATTGGGTAAACCATTCAGGCATCATTGCAATGTACCTGGGACCCACTGCAGTGGCTATGGTGTTGTGCTGCTGAGACCAAGGACGCAGGTTCGATTCCCGGCCATGGCGGCTGCTTTTCTGATGGAGGCGGAAAGCAAAAACGCCCGTGTGGTCGAGATTCGGTGCACGCTAAAGATCCCCAGGTGGTCAAAATTAATCCCGCCCTCCACTACAGTGTGCCTTTAGCGAAGGTGTAGCTTTGGCACAAACCCCACAAACAATTATTCAAGCATTGTACCAGGTGAAGAAAAAAATGTAAAAAGGTAAATAAGTTTGCATTGTTTTCCGTTCATGCAAATAAATTAAACATGCTGCTGGTCATAACAGAAATTTCAGGGTTCAGTTTTTTGGTATGAAGGCCTCTGGTACTAGTGCTCCCTTTAGTACGTGTGATCAAATGCTGTGTGCTGGCCACCAGACCCACCCGCAGCTTGGAGAACATCTTGTACAGCCTTCTGCTCAGTTATTGTTGGCCAACTGCTAAGGCCCCTGTTGTCTACCTAAGAGCTGCTTGAGAAGTAGTGTGTGTGTGTGTCATGCAAATCAGTTAGGCAGGCAGGTGAAAGTGTTATTTGGTGTGTTAAACCCGAAATTAGACTGCTTATCCTTCCGGTTTATCAACCATTCTTTGGTGCTGTCTTCATGTGGCACCCAATTTGTGCTTCCCATTATAGCTACTCAGGACCATAGCCAGATTTTTTTTTGGGGGGGGGGGGGGGGTATAGGAAGGGGGTTTTCAATGCAATTAATATACGGTTTCTGGAGTAAGGGTTCAAACCCCAACCCCCCCCCCTCTGGGTACGGCCCTGTAGCTACTGCATGTAATTCAGAGTTCAGCTGACCATCATCTGAAGTGAAACTTTGCTTCTTTTGCAGCTGACCATGGCCACGGTGACTGCGACACACTGGGCCATCTTTGGATGTGCAGAAAAATGGAGCAATAAATTTGTACACTTTAATAACGAAATACTTCTGTTGAATGGTTACCTGTGCTACCAGAAAACTTTTCTTTGAGATTTATGGGCCGATCAAAATTCATCACATAGAGGTAATTGCAGGGCATTATTTTCTAGTACCAGGGTCCTTTCACCCGACCGTGGTTCCCAAGAAAGACACGGAGTCCCTGGAAAACCCCCAAGGTCCGATTCATCAGCAGGTCACGCTGTGCACACCTAGTCCAGCACTGTTGGCCATGTTCTAATCCAGGCCATGTCGTGCCACATCTTCGTCTTCCCCTGGGACATATCCCGTGGGATTGACCACCGCCACCATTGTCCGGTTACAATTTAAAACGACGCGCAAGGAGCAGTATAACGGATGAGCAGTTGTACACAAGCAAATTACATAGGCAAAGTTACACATGCCGTGATCCCCGGCTAGTCATCATTTGTCTGGCTGAAGTGCAGAATAAATGTCTTTCCATTTCTGACCATTTTGGTGTTGCCGTGTCACTTCCTCAGCAAGTGTGACAAGGTCATGCGAGGCGACAAAATGAGCCATAATGGAGTAAGGGATACAACAGGAGTTGCAAGTTATTTGTTTTCATCACGTTACTATTAGTAGACTACCTATAACAAAGCTACCTTTTCAGTTCTTATGAGGTTTCACTGTAAATGCCACGAAAAAGTAAATCCCTGTTACTCAAAGGGGCTTACTCTTCATTTTTTCATGAAGAAAAAATGAATGTTTGGTTCATTGGAATGACTGCCTCATTAGTATGACACTGGCACGCATTATGGGACGCAGTGCAACTGGCTGAGGCCAGCAAAAGCAAACGCAAGTTGTTAGGCAGGGCTTATGAGCTGAAAAACAAGGTTTTTTTTTTTTCATTTTATAATAGTAAGAATCGGGTGAACAGTGGAACTTGAAAAACTTATGTAAACTAAACAAAAGTACCAGTGTGCACTGTTGTACTGTGCACACTATGCTTGTTAGAGCTGCTCAGCAGTATGGCGCTTTGGAGTTTTCTCACAACACTGGCCGATTGGCGTAAACGACATCGTCTTAGATGACCCTATTTCTTGAGCATACCCTATATTTCACGAAACGATTACTACATGCTGTAACAAAGACAAGCCAGAAATACAAGCGAGGTGCAAATACGCTCAAAAACAAAGTGAGTATGGACAGTGGGCCTGAGTGCTATTCATGCGCCATCTAGAGGATGGGCGGTAAACGAAGCAATGAAATTATAAGGCATTTATTTTGCCACAGGGCATAGATGAGGGAGTAGGAGTTGATGACCAAAGTTAATTGAACATGAAAATGTTCACTTCGCAGATGAAGTCCAAGAGGGAATGATGATGAGGCCCATGTATCCATGAAGTGTATGCAGTTGCGTCGCCTACGCGGAGGCCTGTCACCGCAAGATGTTGCATCCTTGTTGGATGCAAGGCAAGGTTTCCCTATCCGCTGCAGCCCTAGTTAACGTGCTCAACATTCATTTCAAATACCTGCCCTGGATATATCATCGCTGACATCACAAGACACTATTTAGCGAGAGGATTGAAACTTTGGCTTAAATTGTGTAATCTCTCAATGAATAAGGCATCATTCGCTGCTTGGCAAGCAGTAGGGGCACTATAAGACACCCAATGTGTGAGTGAAACTGGTATTTTGTCCTAATGGCCCCTTTAAGGCGAAAAAAAGGTTTGCTCTACAACAGGATTTGTAGCAACTGTGAAACTTAGCAAAGAACTGTAATGTTGTGGCACAGCAGATAAGACGAACCATGGTTGAAGGTTATGAGCGATCTATTTACATCATTTACAAAATGGCCATGAGAGAGTCAGTGCTGGCTTCGCCCCCACACAGCTTCTCCCTCGTCATTGTCATCAATGGTCAGCCATGGGAATTGTCCACCATGCCCCGTGACAGAATGGCACCTGTAAAAATCAAGGAATGGTCAGGGTTACTCATTAAAGGCCAACGGTACTCACACTTCAGCTCGGCCAGATTTATCAATTTGTAGTAGTACCACCCAACGCCGCCTGTATAAACATTGCCTGACACGTCTCGTGCTTTTCAATAGGAAGGGTAGGGACGCTTAGTTCAGCCACTCATCCGCTATGTGGTGCGCGCCGGCGGACATTTCGCCTTACGTCACTGCTCTGGAGTCGCGAACGCTGCACCCACTTCTATGACGTGTGTCTGTCAGCTTGCCTGTTGGGTTTCAAGAGCCGTTTCGCTCACATCTTAGGCCGGACGGGGCGATAGTTCTGGGGCGCGCTGGGGATCTTGTTCAACGTGTCGCTCGCTTTACACTTGCTGCATTTTCCCAAAGATAACCGACGGAGGAGGAACTGAATTATATGTAAGAACATATTAATTGTCAGGTAGATAAATAGTGAACAGAAAAACGATATTTTAGGAAGGCACAGCCATTATTTTACTGATGTTTTTTTTCTCTCTGGAGGATTTAGGGAGGAAAAATTGCCGGCACATTTTTCATTCAGGCGCTCGCTTCCACCATTACCTTCGAAAAATATCACGTGCTTGTATCATGATGAGATGTTCATGCCGCTATTTAATACTGCAAAATTCCTGAACAATTCGCAGCTTCTATGTTTTGATGCATAAATAAATAATTGGTTTTCTTCGTTTGCTGGTGTGATTATTGGACCTGCTTGGTACGCTGGTCATACGCACGCACCTTGACAACAAATTTGTCACGTGTTTATATTTGGCAGAGGCATAAACAGTAACATTTAACAGCCTCTGAATGCATTGCAACACCACAACGAATGTGATGCACTGTGCGGAAGAAGCAGGCTCTTCGATTGTGCATAGTCTGTAGACGCTTCCTCGTATTAGTCCAAGGATCGTTCGTTTAATTTGTCCTCGCGGATCGAGTGTGAAACCTCGCGACAACAGTCTCGGGGCGGGACAGCAAAGAAGGAAGCGTAGAGGTATTAAAAGCATTGAACCGTAACAGACTGGTCGTATGTATTCACCACACTCACCATGTCGCATCGCTGGCGATCCGTTGGTTAACCGGCCGCTGCTGAAAAACGACGACCGAACGACTCCAACAAAGCCGCCATCACACGAGAGACAAAAAAAAAAAAGAGGAAAAAAAAGTACGCTTGAGGGCGCAGAGATCACGACCGAGCAGTGGTCTGGTAGCGAGAGTAGACTACGTTGTTTTATTGTGTTTTATTGCGGAATGTCGCAGCGGCGAAGCTCTCGTCGTATTGACGGCATCGCCAGGCGTCGCCAGCATGCCGTTTGATGGTGATGGCAGTGGGGCTCTTCGATTTACACTCTCGGACTCACCGCGGATAGTCCGCGGATAGTCCGAGGATTCCCCGAAGCCATAGGGATACATGGAAAAATCGAATGCTGGACTGCTTCTCGGGGAGTCCGCGGTGAGTCCGAGACTGTATATCGAAGAGCCCCAGTGATGGTCCTGCAAACCCGACGGGTCGTGGCACCAAAGCCTGGCACAGTCGTGCCAGTTTTCAGGGATCAAATAAAAGGAGTTGTCAACTATAACTAATAACAAACTACTAAAATGAGTAACTAAGTTTGACATTAGGCTTCTCTGCCGCTAGAAGCTCAAATGCAAGGGCCCTTCCCGTTCTTCCTTATGTAAAATGACTTTGCCCACAGCCTCACGGACATAGTAAAATAGCCTTCTGTATACGCTGCCATATTAATACAGCGCCAAAAAGGTCGTTTCTGATTGGCTTTCAGCAGCCTAAAGGCCAATCAGAACAAGCTTTTGGAAAACATGGCGACGCTCAGGTAAAGTCAAAAATAGGGCTTCAGGACTCTATGCGTTGGCAGTCATTCTTCTGGTATCGCTCTAGTGTGCACAAGCCGTTGTCAGCCGTTGTCCAATCACATTTCTTCAGGAGAGCTTTCTTGGGCGCAAAGAAAGGAGACGTACTTTGTGCGGGTTTGTTGTCGTCACTGTTGTATGTGCGTCGAATCGTAATTACGTTTACAATCTCTGGTGTCAACAGCCGCGTCCGACAAGAAACGTGGGTTTCATTCAGCACATTCAAAACAAACGCATGGATCCTTCAAAACTTATTGTAAGTTCACTTGAAGTATTTGCTCAACGCTCTTGCCGATTTCTCCTCAAAGGCTTAATAAGGCGAAGTTTCACTGTGCGGGGATCTACTCTACTAAGCGTTTTGTCTTGTAACTGGATTTAAAAAAAAATGCTCCTTTTCATCTCTCTGCGTTGAAGGGACGTATTTGGGTTCTAAACTAAAAAAAAGAGTCTGTTGCCTTTGATTGTACTGACGTAGTGCGTGAAGTATTGTTTAACGCTTTTGCAGGCCCACCCTAGCGTACGGGTCAGGGGGTCCGAACACAGTTTCGAACCTGTTGAATGCTCGAAGGAGCGCTGCGTTGCGAAGCCGATTCCTCATCTGCACTGTCCGTTCTGTACCACGAACACTGTGTTCAAGGACCCGCGGATTGTGAAGGCGCACTACAGGGTCAAGCATGTCGACAAAGGGCTCTATTTTGCGGGTAAGAAGTGCTTGTCTGTCTTGCGGCAACGGTTTCTGTGTGCTGAATGTGTGATACTGGGAATTTGTTCCAATGAACTCAGTGTTCCTACTTTTCTTCTTAGGCTTAAAAATGCTTCGATGCTCCGCCACGTGCAAAATATCGGGGAGCATCAAAGGCGAAAAAAAATTTAGAGGACCACACTGGCACTGCTACAAATGCAAAAATGGATTTTGTAGGCGGGATGAGGCGTTGAAGCATTTCGAGACGCATTTCAAACTGCCACAAACAACATTTCAAATTAACATTGTTCAGGTATGTAGCGAACACTTTGGCTTCTAGAATTGCAACTGTCACTGTAGCGAAACAGCACATTGGTTTGCTAGTGCATGCTCATGTCAGAATTGATGTTTTATATTCTGTCCTATAGCGCTTCGACTTTTCGGTGTTTAATAACCGCCGTTATGCATCATAACGGGGTCCGGACAGTTTATCGAATGCCGTTTTATAGAAAGTGTTTTTCCCGGCCTTTCCGTGTAACAAAATTTGTAGTATGTTTTTTAGTTTCCTCCTCGCTATGTAATTTGCAAATCTTATATCCACAGCGAGCCTATTTAACAGAATTTGTAGTCTTTGTACTAGTCTTTTATTTCCTGCACCCTTTTTTGTTTTTGTGATGCGCGAAATTTTACTCCACAATTTTTTTGTTCTGTTCATTGCGCAGGTGGTACTGCCATAACGAATGTCCGTGTGTCTCTAGTCTGCCCTCTGATCTGAAGCATATCACGGCATTGTTGCATATAGACTAGAATGCCTCGATATGTTTCGTACTTTTTTGTATACACGGCTTTCATGTCGACACACAATCTAATTATTTCTCCACGTATGTTGTTAAATAAGTAAGGCACTTGGTGCTTGTGGGTCAAATGTCAAAAACTTAATTGGAACGCTAGCAAAAGTGTTTCCCAATTTCTGCATTTCTAATTCTTAATGGGCACCGAGTTTAGTTGCTGAGAGGTACCAAGCCTTGCCCTACTGTTCTCGGTGCCTTGCTTAGAACTAACGAGAAAAAAGTTAGTTACGAAAATAGTCACCATACTACGGGTTGGTTGGTTTTCATCTCTCTCTCTCTCCCCCCCCCCCCCCCCCCCTCATTGCCTCCCATCATGTCTGGGGTTTTTAGCCCATACTCTTTTACCTTTTATGGTAAGGCATAAAAAAAACAATAAGATCAAAACAGTAAACATCAAAAATAGAGAAATCGTGGAGGGCTACTCAATACAGCGCCTGTCAGCCGATTACTTGGAAATAAAAATGTGAAATTGAAAAAAAAATGAGAATGAACAAACAAAATCTAATATGGCTTTATGTCATATTAACCTTTATGCCACCTTATGGCTTCATGCCATATTAGCCTTAACAAAGCACACAAAAAACCAACAAAATGCGCTGTCTGGTCTGGCGTGTTCTTCCGAGGCCACCAAGGTTGGGGAATAGGTGACCGGTAAAAAGCGCAAAGGTTCATGGGTGCGTTGTCTGCTCTTGCCACTTCCGGTTCGAGATCTCGCCTGGCCTCCCGTACGCCGACGGCTTTTACGCGCGCGTGTGCGTGTTGTTTATTCGTCACAGAGTGCTTACCTTTCAGAGCAGCCACTAGTAGGATTCATCGTTGTTATTCATTGAATTCGCGATGCATGAGCGTTTTTGTTTTCGATGGAAAAAAGATGAACAACAAGCACACGCTCGCATGAAAGCCGCCGGCCTACGGGAGGCCAGGAGAGCTTTCGAACCGGAAGTGGTGGGACTCCGCGGGAGCAGACAATTGCCTTTGCGCTTTTTACCGGTCACCTATCGAAGGAGGGCCCCGTGAGAATGTTTACGCATAAGCAGACATTATGCAAAATCCTGTATCTTTTTATTTGAGCATGATTAACGAAAAACGTAAATTGTGACAGGATGGGCAATTGTCCAGCTGTCGTACGATACAAGTCTCCCTAGTGCGAGAGTGCCTGTGATGACTTGTCCTACTTGACGAGTTCACCTTTGAAGAGTAGCTGTGACAGCTTCACTTATGACGAGTTCTCCTAGACTCCACGACCTCTGTTGGGGCCTGACTTTCACTGTCGGAACCCTCCCCCCCCCACCCCCCCCCCTGTTCCATTCATACAGGGGCCGAATTCTCTAAAACGACGGGGCGTCGCTTTGAAGCGACGGGTTAGCGCCATTGAAATGCATGTGTTGTGGGGTTGGGGCGTCGCTTTGCGGTGCTCCTCATCAGGGCAAATCCTGAGAAAAGCAGCGTGGCAAGGGCGCGAAGCGACACCCACTGCCCCCCGTCGTTTCGCTTCTCACTTCGCGCCCTTGCCACACTGCTTTTCTCAGGATTGGCCCTGATGAGGAGCACCGCAAAGCGACGCCCCAACCCCACAACACATGAATTTCAATGGCGCTAACCCGTCGCTTCAAAGCGACGCCCGTTTTTTAGAGAATTCGGCCACAGCACTAATCTTTCCGAAGTTCTTGGCACGATATTTCTCCAGGTGCGAAAAATGTGACCACGTGGTCCGAGTAGTAGTCACGTGCAAACCACGTGACTAGAAAAGTTGGGGGAGGGCAAGAGTTTGGATCACGTATTGATGAACAATGGCGCAAGGGATATATTTGGCAACACCAACCTAAATACACCGATACACATCTAAGAAATATTGCGCACGGGGTCAGGGTTGCTACTATGGTGGCAAATTCTGTAATATAAACAAGGGGGACATACATGCTTGAGGGCAATCAATGAAGGCGGAAAAAAAATTCGAATAAAAGAAAGGTGATCGAAAACACGGGAAAGACGCGTTTTTGTATGTAATGCACGGCAGAGACAATGTAGAATGAAGCTAACTATAGGTTAAGTTAATGCAATGGCCCGTTAAACAAAATGAACCCCAAAAATTACAATGAAAGCCGCAAAACCACACTTTCGATAAAACGGCATCGGATAAAACGGGCATTTTTTCGATAAAACGGCGTTAAACTGTCTGGGAACTATCATAGTTGCTAGTTTCTCTGCGAACAACTATCTGCACAAATGTGCGTGCATGCCCACAAGGAGTACTGCTACACGTCGTCCAGGACACAACCTTTTTCCCGGGGCTCAGTGCTTTATTTTGTTTCTGACCTTGTGGCATCACGTTACAGGATGTGTATGAAGGAATGGGGCTTCAGTCGCGGATGGACAGCACTTCAGGTGATCAGTCTGAATCTCAAATGACGTCTGTATCAGATGTCAATATGGACTCAAATGCAGCTGTTGGTAAGTGGTGTGAATTTTGAATCGATATTCACTTCTGTCAAAAAATGTCGAAAGCCGTGAGGGAATAGTCTTGCAGAAGCGTGGTAGCAGTAGTAGTAATGAACATTGTCATAAGGTCGAGGGTTGGGGAGTGTGTTCAGCCTCTTTAGTCCAAGAGGCCGCAAGCCCATGCTGCTTCCAGGGCCCTAGCCACGAGGGCTTGGTGTTGCTCTGGCAATGGTTTGGTCTGCGTGGTCCCCCATTGCTCAAGGTTGGGGTTTGGTGGAGGTTGTGTTAAAGGGGCCATGAAGGCAAAATGCAGGTTTGGTTTATTCAAAAGATTGCCTCATTGGAATAACACTGACACCACATTTAATTTATGCTTCACTCAAATAGGCTATATAATGAGGAAGGCAGAAAATAGGCATGTGGCTCACCAGCTACTTTCCCGCACTAAAGTTAAGATGTATTATGGGCAGCTTGTTGCGATTGGCTGAGGCTGGCTATAACCAATGGAAATTAAATAGGGATTATTAGCGTGCAGGATGAACTATTTAGACTTGAATTTAGTGCATCTTCTTTTTATAGCAGGAAGAGTGGTGGGGTAAACAATGAAAGTTGCAAATGAGCGCATAAACATAGAAGCAGTTAGTGCGGCACTTTGCCGGGCAACACTGCCTAACACCGCCATTGGGCACGTTGTCTTGTCATGTACACGACACTGGCCAATTGACATAATTGGCATGGCCACTTACGTGACCCTGTTTGTCAAGTCATATTTGATGTTCCACGAAACAATTACTATCAACCATAACAAAAATATGGTTGTTATTTGCCCGGTCGGAAGCAAACCTAGTGCCAATATTGCTGCGCTATCTAGGAAGACGGATGATAACCAAGGTAAAAAAGGGGTACCTGTCAGATAGCTGCAGTCCTGATCAACATACTACCATTCGTTTTAGGTACCTGCCCCAGATACGTCATTGCTGACGTCATGAAACATACAATGCAGTGGGTGAGTTAAAGTTTTGGCTTAAAGGGGCCCTGCAGACAAAGCACGTTTGGTTCATTTGAAAGGTTGCCTCGTTAGAATCATACTGACACCCCTTTTAATGCACTTGTCGCTCAAATAAGCTATACAATGAGGAAAAAAGGGAATGGCCATGCGACCCACTAGCTCATTTCCTGCAACAGAATTTATGATGTCATATATGCCCACCTGTGCGATTGGCTGAGGCCGGTAAAAGCAAACGCAAATTAGGCAGGGCTTATAAGCTTGCCAAATGAGATATTTGCGCCTAAATGTAAGGCATATTCATTTTGCAGCAGTAAGACTGGTGCAGTAAGCAATGAAAGTTAGGAAAATACACGTAAACATAGAAGTACCAATGGGCACTGCTGTTGGTATTGGGTCCACTATGCTTGTTTTAGATGCACAGCAGTCCTCCGCTTTGCAGTTGTCTTTCACGACACTGGCCGATTAATGCAAGCGACGTTGTCTTACATGACCCTGTTTGTCGAGCATACCCAAGGTTTCATGAAATGCTTACTTTCTACCATAACAAAAACAAGCCAGGTGTAAATACGATCAAAAACGAAGCAACGGTGGACAACAGTTCGTGGCTGAGTATGGTAGCGCCATCTGGGAGGACTGACAGAAAGCAAGGCTGCAGCGCCGAATGATGCAGTGGATGTTGGTTTGAATATGCGCCGTTATGACATCATTGCAGACATCATGGAAACACATGATTTGGTGGTAGAATCAAAATTTTAACCTAAATTGACTAATTTCTTAGTGAATACGGCATCCTTTGCTGCCTGACAAGCGCTGGGATCTTTTGAATAAAACAAACTTGTTATGTGTATGCATGGCCCCTTTGAAATTTTTAATTTCTCCGTGAATAAAGCATTGTACAGCATTGTTTGCTGCCGGACAAGCGCAGAGGGTACTATACAACACCAAATCTTTTGAATACAAAACAAACTTTTATTTTGTCTTCATGGCCCCTTTAACAAGAGAAGGCTAAGTGGTAGGTGGTAAGGGGTAGGCTCTGGTGCTGGCATAAGGGGTTGGGGGATATGTAGGGGGGGGGGGGTGATGTGGTTGTACAGTCAAACCCGATTATAACGAACCCAGATAGAGTGAATTATGCTATATGTCGAACAAAAGCAAATTCGTTACGAAAATGCATGCGAAACATATTCCTTATAACGAAGTTCACATCGGACATATCGAACTCGGCGCGCCTACAATTGCCACCGAAATGCATGGTCTCGGAGCGGCGATTGAGATGCTGAGTGGCCACAATTGAGATGTTGAGCCTCGCATGGAGCGACGTGACGCCTTACACCTTCCGTAACTGTTTCCTACGCACGGGATTCCCGATGGAGCACATCCAGTCGGCGAGTCCGAACCAAGACGGCACCGACGGTGAACTGCGCGAAGAGCTCGTCAACGTTCCAGATGCTGTGCCGAAAGGAGTGTCCTTTGAAGATTTCCTGAGTGTCAACGACGACTTTGCCGTCACTGTCCCCTCAGACACAGACAGCGTTACTGATGTCATGGTAGATGGTGCTGCTGAAAGCACCGAAGAGACTGAAATTATCACGAGGGACATCCTCAGTCTCTTCGGTGCTTTAATGAAGGTTAATGAAGCGTTTTCGCCAGTCGATGTGCTCTGCCAATATTACTTCGATATTGAAGGACACGGACTTGCACTGGCGCACACGACGCCTTCGCCAAAACGAAAGTGAAAACAAAACTCACCGCTCTTTTGTGAAATAGGCAGTTAAGGCGGAAACTAGCTTTATTGCATGCAATAAATGGATTGTTTTGTGTAAGGTAATGGCATAATTTATGCGTTTGTTTCTCTACGTGGGATTGGCAGGTGGGTCCCGCGTATTGCGAACTTGTAACAAAAAAAATCGTTATAGACGTGTTCGGCTATATCGAACTATTGGATATATCGAACTAATCACGGTGCATATTACAGTTCGCTATAACCGGGTTTGACTGTAATAGGTGCGAGTTTGAAGTCTGCGCCAGATGTACATTGGGAAGGGGGCTAGAGAATGAGGAAGGGTATCGCCCACGTGTTAGTTTTCTGGTGCATTTTGCATACTTCTGCCGTCTCCAGCCCCTTAATTGGTGTTGGTGTTCATACTGACCTTGCTGCAGCAGTGACAGTGGACATGACTGAAGAGCCATCTGCAGGAAACGCTGGCTCGCCAAGCATGGCAGAGGCTCCAACAACTGTTATGATCATTCAAGAGGAGGACACCACGTCACTGTCATCTGAGCCAGGTTGTGTGGCGAAGACTCGGGATGTAAGAGACTTACTTTGCGCATGTCGTTCCACCCTTAGTGCTCCACGTAATTGGCTCTGGATGGAATATTTCAGGAAGACATCATTGAAAGGAATGCTCTCCTGGAAAAGCTGGTGGTTGATTTCAGACAACAGATGGAAAACATGAAAGCAAAGCATGCAGAAGCTGAGAGCGCACTTCAGTGTGAAATTGTCAGCTTGCGACGTCAGGTAATCATACATTTTGTGCATTTCTGTATTCCTCACAGGAAAGGTAAAGGGGGAAAAAAATGGCCGCCTATCTGCTCACTTTGCTGCAAATGTCGCCGAATGACGATAGTCTTCTGCCGCCCCTGCCATGTAAATTCCTCTCTTCTCACCCCCTCCCACCCGTCTCGCTCCTCCCACGATAAACATGGGGGTTTTCTCAAGTCAGTGCCATCGTCCCGCATTCCAGTGCTCATACGCCATCTACAGTTGAACCTCGTTATAAGAGGCATGGCTGTAAGAGACACTATTCACCCACATGAACGGCTGCCCTATCTTTCCCATCAAATTGACCTCTTTTATTACAGACATGGGATGTAGAAGATAGTTGGTTATAGAGGACAAGTTATCCTTGAGTTTTGGTCGAAAAGCTCATTTGTAACAGACATTTTAACTTTGGATGCGGCGCCACCAGTCACTAACTGCTGTTGCTTTCATTTCGGAATCAGAGGGGACGACAGACGCCTTCAGTCGCTATTTATTACTACTTCAGCAAACACACAATGGTTCAGTCAACTATGAAACGATGACAAAAAGCCTTGCCAATGGAAATGCGATGTACAGAAGAGGTTCAAGCTTACTGCCATGCGCACAAGCGCAACCATGCATGCGGGCTTCTGCGCAAGCCAAGAATATCGGGAGTGTGCAGTGGGCTCTCCCAATCGCGTAGCTCGCAGTCAAGAAGCATCGCAGATGTTGAGTCCTGCAAGCCTGATGAATAGCCAGAGCACACAGCAGGAGAAGCTGTGCACTCTGGCTATTCATCAGGCTTGTAAACTCGACATGTACAATTCATCTTCCGCAGACATTGAAAGAAAAGAAAGCTTGTAGAAGCTGTTGTGAAAAACAGTGTAAATACAGTCATGGTGCAAAGAATGATTCAGAACTATTTCATAAATTTTGAGTGCAAAAACAAATTTGAATAAACCTTTTGCAACATACTGTAGCACTTTTTTGTGCTTATTTTAGTCTTAGGGTGCCCACACAGAACTACGGGTTGATCAGTTAGTGAAAACATGGTACCGTGCTTATAGGAGACCTCTCATATAAAAGACAGAAGCTGCACCCCGGTACGTGTCTTTTATAAAGGGGTTTAACTGTATTGGAACATTTCGTTACTGTTGGAGTTGGAATGTCGCCACGATGTCTAGGCTCAGGTGTGAGCGCTTTTTGTAGTTTGGGGTCAACATATTGTTTTTAACACAAATTTTTTATTTGCTATGGCAAATATCAAGAGCACGTCTACTTTCAATTTAAAGGAGCCATGAAGAGAAAATGCAAGTTGGTTTTTAAACAATTTAGGGTAAAATTTTGATTTTCCCGCTCAATCGTGCGTTTTCGTGGTCCCAAATGACATCACAGGAACCGACCGTTCTGCAGCCTAGAGTACCTTCATTCACGCATCCGCCGTACAGGGTAGAGACACGTATACGCTGGCGCAGCCATTTTCGGTTGCTCGCTCGCCGCCGAAGCAAGTAATTGTGTCAAAACCGCGCTGAAATTATCGCCGCAACGTGGTTTACTGAAGAAGTTTGAATCATATTGTCTGTTTCGCGTTGCTAGGTCTCGTGGGAAACGAAAAGAATAACGCGTTGAGCTCGTTGGCCCAATTGCGGCGGCACGGGACCGTTCAAAGGTTGTCTCCACCCTGTACAGCGGTGTTTGTTTGTTCCCGCGTTTCTTTACGTTCCGTAACCTAGATGGCGCCACCATACCGTGGCAAGCATTTGGTTTGTTTTTGCCCTCATTTAAACCTGGCTTGTTTTTGTTCTGGGAGAAAATATTCGTTCCCTGAAACAGTGCTCGCTCGACAAATGGGGTCACGTAAGACACCGTTGCTTGCGTCAATCGGCCAGTGTCGTCTGAGACAACCCCAAGCCCCGTAGTGCTGTGCAGCTAAACCAAGCATGCTGTGCGCAGTACGAACAGCAGAACGCATCAGTACTTCTATGTTTACATGTGCTTTCCTAACTTCCACTGTTTGTCCCACCATTCTTATTGCTTTGTAAAGAATGTGCCCTAAATTTAAGCGCAAATCGCTCGTTCGTCTAGTTTGTAAGCTCTACCTAATTTGCGTCTGCTTCTGCCAGCCTCCACCAATCGCAGAGCTTAGCTCATGTGACATCATAGGTTCTGTTGCGGGAAATGAGCTGGTGGGTCGCATGACCATTCCCGTTTTTCCTAATTATGTAGCTTATTTGAGCAAAGTTTACATTAAAAGTGGTGTCAGTATGATTCTAACGAGACAATCTTTTGAATGAACCAAACTTGTGTTTTCTCTTCATGGCTCCTTTAAAGAACACTGCCTAGTACCAGCTATGCACTGATATATTGCCTCAAGTATGCCTAATGTATTTCTGTTTGCTGAACAAGTTTACAAGTATGAATGAAGTATGGTATCACATTTAATGGTTTGGAAAGGTTTTGGTTAGTGGTTTGGAAAGGGACCATAAAGCAAGCTTCAAATGTGGTAGCTAGTTTTCCCAATAACAGTGATGCCAGTTTGGATGCAAACTTCCAACAACTCAGCTACGTATTAGGGAGAACAGTTGAAACAGTGCCCACTCACCAGCCACTTCCTCAACGGGCCGTTATGACGTCTCAGGAACCTGTTTGTGCGATCAGCGATCACCAACCAAAGCCACAGCCAAGCAACATGACTGTACAATTGTAATGGTGCCTCTAGTTTCCTTTGCTTGTATCACGTGAATCGTAGCAAGCAGTTAGCTCACTGATTACTTTGTATTTCGTATTCCCTCTATTATCGCAATGCTGAAATCATCTAGGGTGAAATTTGAAGAGGCCCAAGGATGCGGGTTTAGTTCCCGGCTGCGGTGGCCGCTTTTCTGATGCAGGCGAAAAGCGAAAACGCTCGTGTGTTCGAGATTTTGGCGCACGTTAAAAATCCCCAGGTGGTCAGAATTAATCTGCAGCCCTTCACTACGGTGCGTGCACCTCATCGCCTGTTCAATCGAAATTTGAAGAGTTTTTCAATATTTGTTGTCTTCTTTTTTTTTTTTTTTCTGGGTAAAAAAACGTTTTGGGCTCAAAGTGGAGTTCAGTGTGTTAGTTCTTTCAAATTGAGCAGTTACATTTTGGGTTCATGGCTTCTTATATAGTAGAAAGTTGTAATTTGCGTAGCGAAATTCTTAAATGGAAAACTACTCGTTGATTTCAAAATTTTTTCATGGAGATTTCTCATGTAACAATTTTCATAGTTCCCACAGACAGCGCTACACCGACGAAACACAGAAATGAAGAAGGTGCAGGATTTGGGGCCTGTCCTGTGCCTTTGCTCATCTCTCTGTTTCGACAGTTTAGTGCTGTCTGTAGTAAGATAAATCCTCACCAACTTGTCCAGTTCTCCGTTCACCAATCTTCATAGCTTGGTAATCGTTGCAGCATTTGCGTGATATGATTTGCGGGCAACCGCAGGTTGTCACAAGAAAAACTGTGCAAGAGATTCTTGCACAGATTCTTACACAAAGGAAGCACCAATGGAAGGCCAATCTGGATGCATGCTTTGTCCTTGTTTAATGTCTCTAGGGCGGTTTTCCTTGTGGTAACTATAACACCCGTCTGTAAGAAACATATAATATCAATTCATACCTGTTGGGGGACTTTATGGGGTATAAGCTTGGGGCCTTATTAACCACCTTGAAAGACAACTTTTGGCAGCCCAAGTGAGCTATGGAAAGAAGGATGCTAGGTGCTACACTTGAAATATAGGTTGTAGATTTTAGAAGAGACCTTTAGTGAGGACGTTAGAGCTCAGACTAGAGAGAAAGTGGTGCTGGGTTGGACATGTGATGCAGAGTACAGGTGGATTACCTGTGTTGCAAAATGATCACTGAGACATGGAGCTTGGCAGAGGGAGATGAGGGCAGAATCGGACGATGCAGGTTAGCTCTGGTTTGAAGCCTGAAGGGGGAAGCCCGCATCCTGCAGCAAACGAGGGCCTCTTCACTGACCTTCATCATTGCCGTCAGCAGGCTGATGTCAAGCCTGACAAACCACGAGCTAACCTGTGCATTGGCTGTGCAACGTTTGCGCACAGGGTGTAGGGCTTGCAACACTGAATTCTGAGCACGAGGATGTGGGTTCGATTCCCAGCTGTGGCAGCCGCTTTTCTGATAGAGGTGGAAAGCAAAAATTCCCATGTGTTCAAGATTTCGGCGCACGTTAAAGATACCCAGGTGGTCAAGATTAATCCGGAGCTCTCCACTACGGCACGCCTCATCGCCTGTGAAGCGTCGGCGTGTTAAACCCCACAATCAGTCAGTCAAATCAATCAAGCAATACGGAATGTGCGCGCGCATTTGTAAAAGGCCATCTGCAATGCCGATATTGGGATAGGAAGGGGGGCGGTGGGAAGCACGGATGTCCGGAAGCTTGCCTCCGAAACCTTGGCATTTTTCAGGTGGGCGGGGCGGTTGGAGTGTGTTCATTATGCAAGGGAATATGGTAAATACAAAAAACTTGTGTTCAAGGCAATGTAACGTCATTATATTGTGGTGCATGGGCCACATTAGCCATGAGGTTGCTTAAAAAATAACCACACAGCATATAAAGGGGCCAGTATGTATTCTTCATAAGTGCCTTTATTTCACACAAATTTGTCGTGCTTATGTAAATTTTGTCAGAACCTCAGATACAAAATATTCATTGATGTATACCGTAAAATATAAAATTCATATCTCCCTAAATGGCCTTATATAAGGAACCTAATGGCCATTGTGGCTTCAACTCAGTGTTTTGACTTCAAATAAAAGTAGAGTGCGAAAGGATAAGGAGACAGCAAGACAAGCAGGCGGGATGAGTGCTTATTATTATATTAAAAAAAAAAAAAAACATGGAGTGTAAGCTCACTAGACCACAGGCGTGCCTGCACACGCATCAACCAGGCACATAAAAACTGGTGACTTTTTGAGACTCGTCGTGACAGGAATTTCAGTGTGGCGACTTGGCTACTTTCTGGCTCCTTTGAGTATTGGTGATTTTATATATTTCTGGGCCCTTTTGGTGCCCCACTTTCCACAAAAGGCCTTTCAGTCCTTTCAGCCGTCCTTTCAGTCAATTTCAGCCGTCGAGATGAACTAAACAAGCAGAACAGAACAATCTATTAGGGAGGTTACGGTGATCTGGCAAAGTCTAGGACAAGTCCCAATGAATCAATCACTCAAACACACCACCGTACTGCGCTACTTATTGGCACTAATCTTGCTCTTTGCCTTGCTCTTTTTAATATCCAGCAACTGATGTCGTATAAAGAGCGTCAAAGCCTTCAAGCAACGCCGTCGGTTTAATGCTTCAGTCGTTAATGGGAGCTTGAAATTTTATGCAGAGTGGTGGAAAGTGTGTATGATGATGTATAACAGGCACGGGAATGTAAAGAGGCAGTGAAAGGGGTAAAACATGGTGTGTAGCGAGCGCCAATTTTAAGTCATTCATATTCTTTGCCTAAATTGCTTTACCTAAAATTGCATATTTTAGCTTTTTTGTACATAGTAGTTCGCTGTTTTTTTCCCATCCCATAGAAAACGAATGAAATTTGTGATACGGTTTTCTACCTCCGGAGTTTCTGCATTTTTTTTCACGAAGCTAATCAAAAGTATTTACTGGCACCAACTTGTTGGAAATCGGGACTGTTTTGGCTCGTTTTCCAGTATTCACTTAAAGGTGGCGACTTTTTTGGCTACTTTCGGCAATTTCCCGGCGGACCCATCCGGGGACCTGGCAACCCTGTCACTGACACACTGGCTAGATTGTCCAATATAGGACTACCGCGCTCAGCGGAAACTCAGCACAACCCCGCGCAGGGCACCTTGAGCAATCTGGTGACGGTACTGGCGATAACGCGGACCCCGAGCCCCCAAACATACGCTGGATCCAACCGTGGCAATGTGTTTATAGGTGGAGGGTTAGAAACCACGAACGGTGGCCGTCGGAGCCCAGGTCAAGCTCCGGCGGATGGGCTCCCTGTCTGTTTACCAGGCAGGGAGCTCCGGGACCCCTCAGCTATCAGGGTAAGGTTGTGGAAGAAAGTACCCCCGTCCCCTGCTTTCCAATGTATCATATGGCATTTTCAAACCCCCCTCCAAACGTGATCGGTCCTAAAGGGGCCCCCGCCGAAGTATCTTTTCCTCCTTTGTCTTCGATCTCCATTCCAAAGCCCGATAATTTCTCGCGCTTCCTGGTAATGGAATCCCTAGATAAATCAAAACCCATCACTTCCCAGTCTGTCTTTCTCATTTCATTTCAAGTTTCTTGAAAGCCTTGTAGGCAAATCGTACAAGGCTAAAAAGCTCACAACCGGAGAAGTCCTAATTGAAGTCCAAAACAAACAACAATCCTGTAACCTCTTGAAGCAAACGCGCATGGTCGATGTCGACATCAAGATCACGCCCCATCGCAGTCTGAATAGCTGCCAGGGCGTCATCTCTGATAGAGATCTAATAAATGAGACTGAAGCAGATCTGCTCGACGGCCTTCGTGATCAGGGCGTGACAGCAGTGCGGCGAATCACGATACGCCGAAACGACCAAATAATAGCTACTAAACACATAATCTTGACATTTGACCGCTCAACACTTCCTGAGTCGGTCAGCGCAGGTTTCCTGAGATGTCCGGTCCGACCCTACGTGCCGAACCCACGCCGCTGCTACAAGTGTCAGCGGTTTGGACATGGCACTAATGCTTGTCGTGGTCGACTAACATGCGCCAAGTGTGCACAACATGATCATGCATCTGACAACTGCCCATCGCAAACCCTCATCTGTGCTAACTGCCAGGGACCCCACGGGGCCTACTCTAGAACATGCGAGAAATTCAAACAGGAGAAGGAGATCATCAAGGTTAAAGTGACTGAGAATCTTACCTTCCCAGAGGCGCGAAAGAGGTTCGCCTCTTTCCCCCTGGGGAGGTATGCCGACGCAGCTCGCCGGGGGCGGAGCGGCGTCTAGTTTCGGCGGGACCCAGTACCGCGAGTCGGACCTGGTCCCGCCCCCGCCCCCCCCCCCCTGGTTGCCTCTGGCCGCCCCACCCGCCCCCACGCCGCTTGCTGAGGCAGCAGCGGTTGTGGTGGCAACCCCTTCTGTCGGGACCGGTGCCGCTCCCGTCCGTGCCTCCCCATCGTCCAGTGCGTTGGAGGTGCCATGGACACCACGAGCCCCGCACCGGCTCCCACCGCCACCGCACCGCCCGTGCCACTTCTGGTGCCTCCGACACCACCGGCGGTGGCGGGTCAAACGAAGGGCCCCCGAAGGGGGGCCAAGTCCGGGGGGCCCGGTTCGACGGGCACACCCAGGACATCGGACGACGAGATGGACGTCGTGCCGTTCTTGCCTGCAACGCAGCGCAAGGAGCGGCCTCCGACGTCCAAGCCTTCAGATAGGCCGCCCAAAAAGCCCAATCCAAGAGTCACAGCCCCGAAAGACGACACATAAACATACACACTCCAGTAGCTCTCACACTAAATAATGGGAAGAGAAAATATTGTTCAATGGAACTGCAGAGGCCTTCTGAATAATCTTGACGACGTGTATGAGATTCTGCATGCCAATCAGCCAAGTTTAATGTGTGTCCAGGAAACACATCTGAATTCAAACACACAAATTTCTTGAATAGTTACCTGGTATACAGGAAAGACAGGGATGGCTGCACACACTCTTCTGGCGGTGTGGCCATAATCGCCCGAAAATCCTTAGCATGCCACCCTGTCACCTTGAACACTGTCCTTGAGGCTGTAGCAATACGCTTAATAATATTTAATAGGTTGATAACGGTATGCTCCATATACATTCCTCCTGATGTTACACTTTTGAGCTCTGACTTCGAGGCGCTGGTTGACCAGCTGCCCGAACCGTACATTCTAACAGGCGACCTTAATGCTCACAATTCTCTTTGGGGCTCTTCTCGTACGGATGCCCGGGGTCGCCTGATAGAGAGGTTTCTTACATCCTCTGGAGCATGCCTTTTCAACAATAAACAGCCTACATATCATAACATAGGACACAACACATACTCATGTCTTGACTTGGCTATTGGTTCGGCAATTCTCTTTCCATGTCTTTGAGTGGGTGTGGGCACGGACCCATATGGTAGTGACCATTTCCCCACTTCATTAACGTACATAGGTACAGGCCCAAGCAGTCCATCTTCCCATAAAAGGTTTAATGAAGCAAGAGCTAACTGGAATACATTTACAGAGACATCTCAACTACACCACACATCCATAGGACACCTACACGTTGAAGAAGCTACCCAACTGCTCACGGCGCACATCCTCGACGCCGCCGAAAAGTCCATTCCCCACGCCTCTGGTGCCCCGCGCAACCAGCGGAGGCCGTGGTGGAATGAGGACTGTAGGCGGGCACGAGAGGCCCACAACAAGGCGTGGGGTGTCCTTCGTCGGTACCCCACGTCGGGAAACCTCATTTTGTTCAAACGGGTCAAGGCGTTAGGAAAACGTGTGCGCCGTGAGGCAAAAAGAGATTGTTGGCGCTCATTCATAACATCTATAAACTCGTACACAGACACACGCAAAGGTATGGACACGTATACGCAAACTCAAAGGACAACATACACACAGCCTGCCCCTGGTCAGTACAACAGGGGACACACTGGAAGACCAGGCTGACACACTCGCACAACACTTCCAACACGTGTCCAGTTCAGCACACTACACGAGCACTTTCCTGAAGTACAAAGCCTCTTGTGAAAAGAAGCCAATACACGACAACAAATCACAGATTCTTACAACAACCTGTTTTCGCTACATGAGCTGAGGGCTGCTCTGAGCACGTGTAAACCCTCAGCTCCAGGCCCAGACAACATTACATACACAATGATACAACACCTACACGCAGACACACTTGAAGCACTTCTACATCTATATAATAAAATATGGCTTTCGGGGCACATTCCACACTCTTGGAGGGAGGCCATTGTAGTGGCTTTCTTGAAGGAGGGAAAGGACCCGTCGTCCCCCTCAAGTTACCGTCCAATAGCCCTGACGAGCTGCCTGTGCAAGCTCTTCGAGAAGATGATCAATCGCAGGCTCGTGTACTTCCTCGAGTACAATGGTCTTCTCGAGAGCTGCCAGGCAGGCTTTAGGGTGGGGCGATCGACGAACGATCAACTGGTTGCACTTGACTCATACATCAAGGATGCCTTCGTGCATAAGCAGTACTGCTTAACTGTCTTTTTCGACCTCGAGAAGGCCTACGACACCGCTTGGCGTTATGGGATCCTTAGTGACCTCAGGTCATTCGGTGTTTCGGGTAATATGTTGAACACCCTTGTTAGTTATTTGTCGGAGAGAGCGTTCAGAGTAAGAGTTGGTTGTGCACTTTCAAAGGTTCACGTCCAAGAAAATGGCGTGCCGCAAGGTGGCGTGTTGAGTTGCACTCTCTTTATCGTAAAGATGAACTCTCTTGGGAAGGCACTGCCACCAACAATCTCTTATTCTATGTATGTAGACGACGTGCAAATATCTTTTAAATCATGTAATATGTCAATATGCGAACGTCAAGTCCAGCTTGGTGTCAAGAAGCTTGCCGGCTGGGCAGACAAGAATGGGTTTAAATTGAATCCTGCAAAAAGCTCCTGCGTTGTGTTCTCCAGGAAGCGCGGGGTCCATCCGGACCCAGACATTACTCTGAATGGTGTGTCGCTTCCTGTGAACAAGGAGCACAAGTTCTTAGGTGTTGTGTTTGACCAGAAACTCACATTCATTCCACACATCAAGAAACTTAAACATAAATGTCTGAAAACAATGAATATACTTAAGGTTCTCTCCCATCAATCGTATGGTTCCGACAAAGAACTCCTACTACGGCTCTATGCTGGTTTGGTTGGGTCTCGTTTAGACTATGGCAGTGTGGTATATGGGTCGGCGACTAAAACAGCGTTGCGAATGCTTGACCCAGTGCTACACTTGGGGCTGCGGCTTGCGTCGGGTGCTTTTCGCACTAGCCCTGCTGAGAGTCTTTATGTCGAGTGTAATAAGTGGAGCCTTGAGAACCAACGAACATACATGGACTTACTTTATGCTTTTAAATTTCATCGCTGAATAATCATCCTTTTTATCCTGTCTTTAACGATACATCAACATCTCTGCTCTTTGTAAATCGCCCATCCGTTCCTCTGCCCTTTTCACTTAGAGTGAGAGAGCGAGCCTCGGATCTCAGTGCTTCGTTTTTAGATGTGTACAGGTCATCCTTTTCAAACAGTTTACCGCCTTGGCAAGTTCGCCCTGTGTCGTGCGACCTTTCTTTTATGAGACTTGACAAAAATCGGGTACCACGAGCTGCAATACTGCAGCACTTTCTGTCTTTGCAGTTTAAATACACATGTGCAGAATTTTATAGTGACGCTTCTAAAACCTCCAGTATGGTGTCGTGCGCTGCTCATGGTCCTAATTTCAATGCAGCCAGAACCATGAGCGTGCACACATCAATTTTTTCAGCAGAAGCGTATGGAATTTTACTGATTGTACGACACATACTTGAAAATCATATTCCAAAGTCTATCATCTACACAGATTCCTTGAGTGTTGTTCGCGCACTGTCATCGCATACACCCCCAAAAACCACATAGTTAATCTTGTATTTAACACTATCATGTCTGTGTATGCAAAAAGCATGAGCTGGTCCTCTGCTGGGTCCCAGGACACGCAGGGATCGCTGGGAACGAGTTGGCAGACGAGAGGGCCGGTGCTGCTGCACTCAGGAACACTGTAGACATTACAACGGTACCCTACACAGACCTCAAGCCACACATAAGACAACACCTTGCGCAGAACATGGCAAACACACTGGGACGAACAGACAGACAACAAACTACATGTAATAAAGCCACACTTGGGACGGTACACATCTGACTCACACAACAGACACACGGAAGTCGCCTTGGGTAGGCTGCGGATAGGGCACACCCATGCGACGCACTCGTATCTGCTGACGGGATCTTCTAGACCCCAGTGCGGCAGGTGCGGAGAGGCCCTATCCGTAGTGCACATACTAATCACATGCAAGGCACTTCACACAACACGACACAAACACTTCAGAGAACTCTACAGACAACATATTCCCCTACATCCATCGTTTTTTCTTGGTGACGATGCCATTGTTTCCGTGAAACGTGTGTTTGAGTATTTGTCCGACGTCAAGTTTTTAAACCTCATTTCCTATCACGCATCATGAAATCTGGCCCTATACACCAGCCATGCTCATTGTCGTTTTGTGATTTTACTTTTGCTTTTGCTGATTTTACTTAGTGTTTAAGGTTTCACCCCTATCATCGACTGTTGTTTTGGCGCTCTTTGCCCCAGTTGGCCTTGCGCCATAAACATCCAACCATCATCATATTTACAAATATCAGCATGGTTTTCGCAGGGGTTACTCATGTGACACACAGCTCGCCGGTTTTACTCACGACTTACACTGACTTACACTCATCTCTTGACGCTAGTAATCAGGTTGACGGAATTTTTCTGGATTTTTCTAAAGCCTTCGACCGTGCTCCTCACCACCGAGTTCTACTCAAACTAAGAAGTCTTAATATTCATACTAATGTTCTTACAAGGATAACATATTTTATATCCTCCCGAACTCAGTTTACATCCGTTAACAGCTCAAATTCGTCTTTCGTACAGGTAACGTCTGGGGTGCCCAAGGGCAGTGTTCTTGGCCCTTTGCTCTATCTAGTTTACATAAATCACTTACCTAACGGCCTAACATCTAGAGTAAGGCTCTTTGCCGATGACTGCGTAATACATCGTAACATTTCAAGTGAGACTGACCGCCATGCTCTTTAGGCTGATCTTGACACATTAAACGCATGGTGTTCTAATTGGCTAATGACTCTTAACCTTCCTAAAACAAAGTGTATGTCATCGACCCGTTCCTCAACTAGAATTCCAACTACATATTTCCTGAAAAACAATACACTTGAACTGGTTTCTACTTACAAATACCTTGGAGTGCATTTTCAATCAAATTTAAAATGGCATAACAATATATTCAAACGCTCGCAGCTGCCAATCCTACACTAGGCGTAATAAAACATAACCTAAAGCAGGCACCTTCACACATTAGAAAACTTGCATCCCTCACTCTCATTTGCCCTAAAATTAAATACGCATCTGCCATCTAGGATCCAAGGCAAGAATACATTATGCATGATATTGAATACCTGCAAAACCGTGGTGTTCGTTTTATTTTTTCTGAGCATTCCCCATACGCAAGCGTCACAGCTCTGAAATATCGCGCCGAGTTGGCTTCATTATCACCTCGCCCCCGGCATGCTCGCCTAACACTTTTTCATAAACTGTATCACCATGAGCGCCTTCGTGACAATTTTTTCACTCACCCACTGTTACATTTCCACGGCGCGATCATTCTTGTAAAGTTAGGCGCATCACTTGCCATTTATTTACGTTCGCAAACTCATTCATTCCGCGCACAATAATAGACTGGAATAACCTACCACAGCACATTGCCACAGAAGCTAACCTAACAAAATTTCAAGGCTTTTTAAAAAATGAAGTGACCTAATTCTGTTCTTGCTTGCATATGTTGACCTTTTTATTTGTTTATTTGTTGCTGTGATGTAGTTGTATTATAGTTATATGTTATATAACTTGCAGTTATATGTTTTTTGTAGTTATGTGTTTTAAAATTCTTATTGCTTGTATTTTTTGCTACGTTTGTAATTTATCATTCTGTTAGCAATTATTCATGTTATGTTCGATGTATGCGCATGCTCCCCCCTATTGAATACCCTCCTACGGAGGGCCTTTTAGGGTACCTGAATATATAATATAATAAAAATATATAAAGCTGTCCAACGCGATGTGCGAAAAGCATACCAAACACAAACTTCTTTCCACCACAACATGACTACCAACGAAAGAAAGCCCTAGAGAAACTCGCAAGCTGTCCCGACGTAATTACTAAACCTGCCGACAAGGGAGGGGCAATCGTAATCCTTACCAAAACCGAGTATACTAACGAGGCCAATAAGCAACTATCGGTATCGACGTTCTATAAAGCACTACCGAATTATCCCACTCAAGCTATAGGCAAATTGTCAAAGATAAACTTGCTGAGCTTGTTAAAAATAAAACAATAAATGAAACCACGGCTTCTTCCCTGATCCCCTTAAGACCAATAGCCGGTAGATTCTATCTTCGTCCCAAAGATTCACAAGGTGAACAACACAGGGCGCCCCATTGTTTCTGGCATTGGCACTGTTACCGAAAACCTTTCGCGCAATGTGCATAATCTCACTTGCGACATTCCGCCCAGCTTTCCCTCCTTCATTAAGGATACCAATGACTTTCTCTCAGACATCTCAAAAATTGAAATTCTTGATAACTGCCTTCTAGTCACCCTCAATGTTGTGTAACTGTATACTACCATCCCCCATGAAGATGGCATCGCCGCTGTATCCCTTGCGTGTGAGCAGTGATCGTGTGCAAACTTATCGATTCTTCTGCTCTCCAAACCTTCCTTAGGCTTATTCTTGAACTTAAGAATTTTGAGTTCGACGGAGTTCATTACGTGTAAGTCACCGGAACGTCAATGGGAACTCGAATCGGACCTAACTACGCCAATATCTTTATGGCTCACCTTGAATCAAACTTTCTTGACACCCAAAATTTAAAGCCAATGTACTATGAAAGGTAATTCATGATCTGGTAACACAGTGAGGCGGAGCTCCCCACCTTCATTGAGGCATTTAACGTGGCCCATCCTAGTATTTCCCTTGCTCATTCCTATTCGGAACACAGTGTAAACTTTCTGGACGTCACCGCTACTACCTCCCAAGGTCGGCTTCAAACTAAACTGTATAGAAAACTGACAGGACACGCGGCAGCATTTGCACTTCCGAAGTAGCCATGTCAGACACTGCAAGACAGCAATACCTTATAGCGAAGCCCACCAATTTAGGAGAATTGGCTCAAACCAAGCCGACTTTGACTGAAACTGTCGAGAACTCAAGACCGCCCTCCTGAATAAAAAATACCTGAAAAAGTAATCGACGACGCTATTGTGCGACCCAACCAATTAGACCGTAAACGAAATCTGTAAGAAAAAAGCCCCGAACGGTAACCCGCTAACTAACTTAGTTTAACCCACTCATCCTCTCGCTCCAAGAGTGTCAACCGTGACTAAAAAAGCAATCACAATATCCTAATGCAAAGTGACCGCTTAAAAGCATATTACCCGAACCACCACGCGTTGTCTACCGGCGTAATAAGAATTTAGGCTACTTTCTTACTAACTCTCGTAGCAAGCGACCGCAAACTACTGGCTGCATGCGCTGTAATAAACCCCGATGTAAAGTATGCCCACACATGACCACTACACAGCGCGCCACCAGGACGGCTTCAGACTACTACGTAAATATAAAGGTAACTTTAACTGTGGACTCCGCTAATGTCGTATACCTTCTAGAGTGCACTGTTTGTAGGCAACAATATATCGGCCAAACTGAAATGCTTTCCGAATACGGTTCAATAATCACCGCTCTCATGCAAAAACCTGCCCTTATTTGCCGCTGTCAAGACATGTGAACAGTATCGGGCATGTATTTGAATATCTTAGAGCAACGATTTTAGAATCCGCCTTCAAAACGCACAACGGTCGCGAGGTTGGGGAATCTTATCTCATTTATAAGTTTGGGTCAGCCACACTGGGGATCAATGAAAGTTACGGAAAACGAACCTGTTTATCCCTCGATTAAAAATTGGTGGCCTTATAATTTTAGAACTATGTTCATTATCCTACCCTTGAGGTTTCCCATCAGAATTCGCAGAAACTCTCCAAATACAGCCGCTTATTACCATAATGCGGCTTAACAATGCCATTTGTCCTGGGGAAGGAGACCTCGTTCCCACCACCACTTAAGAATGTTTAACCCTTTGTGATCTATAGACCTTACGTATTTCCTGTTCAGTTGCTAGCTTCTGTGAAATGCTCTTTTGTGCCCCCTATCTATTCTCTTCATCCGCCGAGGGCACACCTATCTTCGCTTCCTCCCCAACCAGTCTCCCCAGCCACTTACTGTATACTCTTCCCTTTCTTTTTAAACCGCGACTGTCCAGTTTCCCGCATTGTCTGAACTTGCTGCCCACGCCGCATACGTTGTCCCCGTCATGGTGTGAAACCTTGAACGCTGCTTTGTTAACACGACCCCTTTCTCTCTCTCCCTCCCCCCCACTTTTTTTGTTGTTGCAGGTTGTAACATAGGCGTAGCCCGACTGCATGCATACTCTCCGTTTCCGAAACATTCTTCCGCTCCTTCTCACAGTTTTCTGCAAAACTATATAAGAAATGTGTTCCAAATGTTTGTCACAGCAAAATAATGTATGTAACTGTACTCTGATGAAGGCAAGTCCGTTGTCGTTACGTAAGTAAACCTGCTTTGTTATTGTTCTTGCTGTGTATCCGACTCGGTTACTTATGCTATATAATATAATATATATATATATTATATATATATATATATATACTTATATATATATATTATACTGATGTGTTCTACCTGTTTTCAAAACTGTTGGCTATATGCATGCAGGTAACGTTGGTTTTTACATCAGTAACAACGTTTCGAGGAGTATTTATATCGATTATGCTCCCCTTTCAAACACCGTCACGCATTCAACCTCGGTCTTGCCCGAAACGTGCAATAATTGGAATCGCGTCCCTCATTCAGTACCCGGTATAGACATTCCGACGCTTAGGACGTGCGGATATGCAGCGTGATGTAATGTTATATGTGACGTTCTGTGCTCCTGTTTTCTTTGCGTAATCATGCATGTAGTCTGTTCAAAATTACCTCTGGATTGCAATTTCCTAAATGATTTTTTGTCGAGTGTACATGATTGCGCTATAGATTCTGCGATGTACTTACTTCTTGCTTTTGTGTTTGCATGCGCCGTCAAAATAGGGGCCTCTTTTTTTATCCGCTTTCGGCGGAAAGGCTAACCACTAATATGTTTTCTTGTTGACTTAAAAGTGTTTTTATTAGTATGCCATTTATAAAAGATTCTATTTGTCGACCAATGCTTTTTTTGTTTACATGTTAGCTATGGGCTGAGTTGTAAGCAAGTCAATTCCGACAATACGAAGTGGATGTTCTTCACTAATGTTCCATTCGAAGTGCTTTCGGGCTTGTATATTTTCTTGATTTTTGTAGCCTAACCTCTCTAGAATGTATTTTTACCCTAAAGGTACAAGAAATATAAATATAAATATCTTTCTTCATTAATGTCCGTGCGAGATGTCCGGGTTACGCTAGAAACAAAATAAAAGCGCGATACGTACATAAAGACAGACATTTTATACCATTCAGATATTTGTCACGTACTAAAAACGTTCCGGGTGTTTTGTACGCAGTTCAATTACCTGATTGGTCGAGGAGGAGAACGCCACGAAATTTCTAAATGCAGGGGCTCCAAAAAAGGACGTTGGCCCGACAAACGTGTCCACCTTATTCGTTCCGCTGATTAATCTAATAGAAATTTATCAACATGCCAATGCAGCTTATTCACATTAGCTCACGCATTCATCTAACTAATCCACTTTGGTCTACCCGCTAATCCGCAATTTTCTACTGTAATATATGTGCCCCTTATTATTGGCGTTGAGCAGATTCATAATATGAAATGCTGCCGCATTTACTATAATACCAGAGCTTATATTACCCCAAAGATTTTTTTAGTTTTCATTGTGTCTTAGAGCATGATTTAACGGACCAAATATCACTATGCAAGAACTTTCCGTGACGTCGAGGACTGTGAATGTTTGTCCCACACCGATGTTTCTATATAACCGCCTATTGAAACTAGAATGACTGGAAGATATGGATTTATCGTTATGATGTCCCTGAAGACCTTCGCAATGGGGCAGGGATGCATTCAAATTAACAACACATTGAAAACTTTACGCAGTTTGAAACACCAGGCACAAGGAACCCATAAAAAATAGGCCATGATATGTTGCCTAGGAACATACGTTAAAACTTGACTTACTTGAAATGCAAAAGAGAATTGTGGGAAATCCGGAATATCTAACGCGAACGTATAGCATATAGGGACAACTTTACTCTAAATTGAGGGTTATAATGGCAAGTGGAACTAATGGGTTGTGGGAGCGCAGAATACTCATAATATTTGGTAACGCTGCCAAGCATGTGGGAAAACTATCCTCAGGCGCAAGGAAGATGCACTGTAATAAAAAACGAAATAAGAGTTTTGAAGCCCCGGAACCGGTTCACGAATCCTTTATTTCGTTCCGGTTCTGGTTCACATCCAAATTGGCAGGAAAAATCCTGTTCGGTTCGGTTCTGGTTCCAGATAAAAATTTCGATTGGTTTTTTGTTTTACACCGTGGTGCAAACGTTGGGACGATGATTCTTTGGCTCTAAAGAACGCCCACAACAAAACAGTACAACCTGATAATGGAATCAAGGTGGGTGATGTTCTAGCAGTCAGAAAAGGTAAAACTCGTGATATGTTTTGGGAACTAGTAGAAATCACTGACTTGTCCTTGGAAAAAGACGGTGAGGTTAGAACCAGAATAACTCAGCTGTCAGGTGATCTGGCAGAGTCTGTTGTGTTCTTTGGAACGGCATGAGTGAGTATGTGGTCGGTGCAGATGATATGGCGGGTTAATAATTTACTGCCAACATGTTTCTGATAATAGAGACGTCAACAAGGAAAAGGCATGTTCGCCCGCACTGGTAGTAATGGCGGTACGAGATGGATGCAGTAGCAAAATCATCCCGCCACTGACTGGCAATAAAAGCGAAAAAAAAAACTAGAAAAACACCAAGCAGATATAAGAGGATCATAATTATGGTAATACCGCAAGCAGCAAAGAACGCTGACCCTGATAGGGAAAATCTGAAAAGGAAATACGTTACTGTGTGGGTACACGTCCACCACTTCCTGATCGCGCCCAGCGCAGCCAACCTGTATCCTTCAATCACCCATTCCACTGCTCGAAACAACTGGGACAACAGCCCCAGTTAAGCGGTAAATATCCCTGGTTTTGTCGTGAGCTGCCGTTGTTTGAGCCCGAGCATTAGAGAAATTTTTGCTAGAACACGTATTTTGTGTACAGTAAAACGCTCTTTTGGCCCAACGCTAAGCATTCTTTTTGTAATTAATGGTCTTTGGTAGCTTTTAGGTAAGATCAAAGGGTAACGGCGCAATACAAAATTGTTTATTCAACGTTCTATATCGGAACCTAAGTGCATGGGTTGAACATTAATTGGGAAGAAATACGGCGAATTTGGTACCACTAAGGGCGAGTACCCGTCGTAAGTAACATTCCAAAAAAAGCAAACGACGGAAAGAAAAGACTTTTCAGTTCTGATGGGGAATAGAAGAACTACCGCGCCACCTAATGAACCTCACCTCTGTGCTGTCTCTTCTGCAGCACTATCTAGCGCGTCTATTTCACCGGGAGTATACGCTCCAGCAACGATAAGGTATTCCATTCACCCTTTAGTAAGTGCAGTAGTGCTGAAACAGATTTTCTGGACATGCACTTCGATACTCAAAATGGCATACAAATTTGGAATCTGCAGCGATACATTGTGGCATTGTTCAGATAAATTGCTTTCATATTCGGCTTCGATCCCAAATTTGTTACACCTTTAAAAGTTGTTGAAATCGTAAGCGTGTTTCAGTGGTGGTATACGAAGTCGAAGCTGGTAATCCAACTTTGAAAAACCATATTGTTTTAAGTATTTTTATAATAAACATAAACCTTGAGGGATGTTATTAGCATAGTAACATTTATTACTTCTGCGGTAACGGGATTCTGTCCAATTACCAATTGCTAGATGTAGGTTGGCGGTAGGTGGCCTCCTAACATTTCCGCCTGTCCAATCCCACGCTCTGCTTTGAAGTGCACAGCGGCGGCTGTGCTTGCTTCGCTAGCAGTATGAGTAAATAATCCTCGACGGCCCGATTCTTCAAGCTCCTAAATGGCGAACCAGCAGCGCATTCCGGAGCAAAGTTGTGGGCCAGCAGACCAAGGAAGATCAGCAATGAATCTCTCGGCGAACATCGAGGACAACACCGAGGACAACAACATCGAGGACAAGAACACCACCAACAACAACTCCGAAACAAAATGTTCTGAGGACGTCGGTGTGGATCCTCAAGCGGCAAGTCTGAATTCTAACGTTGAGTCTGACCGTGACCAAGAGTGTGCCTTCAATGCCCTAATCACCGAAAAGTTTCCTTTAGATAAATACGTGCCGGCCAAATTAGTGGTCGATTATCACCGCAGGGACAGGCGAGCCGTAAAAATTACCTGTATACCTGAAGGCACAACCGAAGAAGATATCCAGGCGATATGCCAGGGAACACCGCAAATAAGGATTAAGTCCACCGTGAAGGGAATCTCGTTTGCCTTCGTCGTTTTCAAGGACGAACAATCTGCAATCGATGCGGCGCGCGAACTTGATGGGTTCCTTCTTAATGGAAAGAGACTTCGAGCCAGACATTTTGCATCTCGGTGGAGCGACCCCGCCAGCTGTCCGCTCTATATAGCCCACACAATTGATGTGCGCCAAATTCCAGTGCCCGCCCGCAACAAAGAGTCTCTGGCACAGTTGTTCCCTGGAGGAAAGGTGCTTGAAGTGGACGGAGGTGGGTTTGCCCGTATAGGGTTCGAATCAGACGAGCAGCTGATAGCCACCATGACAGAACTCAAGGAACGGAATTTCGAGGAATATGACCTGAGATTTGCCATGTCTGTGCTCCCCCAAGAACCTCAGCCTGCTCAAGTCCCCTACATTGCCGAATGAGATCAAAAATAGAGAAACACACGGAATCAACCCAGTGCATGCAACATTGTTGCACTGCTAAACGGCAAACTACGGCGAATACCTTCACGAGAATCTAATTATACAAATCATATCATAAAATGGGTGCAACCAAGCAATCTAATAAAATTACGCGGCCTGCTAAATAAGCTGCAATATGTTCTGCAGTCACTTGTGATGAACACATAAAAATTCCAACATATTAGCGTCCTTTCAGCGGATGCCATTTATAGGTGGTGGCCTGCTGCTCCACTTCGCATGTGATCCTTCTGCTCTTGTCCTAGTGATTTGCCTTTCCTTCACGATTGCCAACGATTCACTGCAATGTTTATTGTGCGCCGCACTCCTTTGGATTTACCCTCAAAATCGTTCTCTGTCCCTCACTTCTAATTCACTAATTCACGTTCTAATTCACTTTCCGAGCTCCGTCCAGTAAATTGTTATGTATTTCACCAGCGGGGCCAGCGATCTACCCGCGATGTAGCGTAGACCACTTTTGGTTTCGAGTACTTTGATATTTGTAGGTAACGGGTTACAAAAGTGGTAACCTTAATATGTCTTATCACACCTGAATCTGCCGTTCGTCGCTGTCTTTGCTTCGGTTAGTTTTCATTGCTTTAAAATGATTTCTTTGTGTCTGTTAGGTCATAGTTTGTTATGTTATTGTATGTTGTGGGCCAGCAGACCAAGGAAGATCTGCAATGAATCTCTCGGCGAACATCGAGGACAACACCGAGGACAACAACATCGAGGACAACAACACCACCAACAACTCGAGGACAACACCGAGGACACACAACTTAGGTTTGGTTAGGTCAGGATAGGTAATATTAGTTTCGGTGTGGTTGCCTTACTTTACGTTAGGTAGTGAGATGTAGCGAATTGCGCGGTATTTTTTACGAATTGCCGCTGGACTTCGACATAGTTGAGTGCTTATAGAACATTCAGACGGCACTATAAACACCGCAAAAATTTAATCACTTCCCTGCAAAGCAAGGGAGAGCTCCACTAGCCCCTTTCCGCTAAAGGGTGACGTGTAGGAGAGCGAGGAGGTGACGCGTGTGTGCCACTGCGCGACGTATATACACCTAAAGTAATTTTTATTGTGCACGTCGAAACCCTTTATCCTCAGCTAGACGTGCGATCAGAATGGCGTTGCTGTGCACGCTGTAAGGCTGTTAACCGCAGGATGTTGGGTGTAATGTCGCATTTTGAGGGATACAACACTAGGCCTAATGTCACATTTTGTGTTTAACACGTTGAAGCATTAACCACTCGAACATATACTCCCTGACCACCAAGCCACGGGTACCGATTCACTACGGAAGGCCCAAGTCCCAAAGGTAATTCTGTGGAGTGCATGTCTGAGAGTTGCCAAGGTTATTCTAGAAACGCAACGCGTACCTCCAGAGTAGCACATACTTGTAGTGCGGGGTTGGCCAATTAACGAATCCATCACGGCGAAGTCTGGTGTGTGCCATCGTCACCGTTACATGTAAATGCGCCCGAGTTTCCTACGGGATTGCTCATAAAATTTCCGCATTCAAGGCATTTTACTAACCATAAAAGTATAATTCAAGAGAGGGCGACTGAATTTTGTTTCCGCCTCCTCAGTTTTTCTTCTGCTATATGCCACACACAACAAACCGCTTCAGGCATACGCCTAAAACCACATAAACATCATTGGGTGGAGTGAAGACTGAGGATGTTTGTTTCCCCGAAGATCGGTTTCGATTACGAGACCAATCGCCAAAAGCTCCGGTTGATTTGGCAGGAGCCTTGCAGGGCGAAGGTATTGAAGTTCTCAGAAGATGGCGACCGAATTGATGAAGTGGAGGCGTTTGTAGTTGATGAAGGGAAACGAAGGGTTTATATACAACTATTTGATTAGGATAACTTGGTACATGAGTAATAAAAACGGAAAAACTTCAAACTTCAGCTAGACGCTAGCTCCAGGTGCGTACAACTCACTCGTGCTTTCAAACTACGCCTAACTCTCCTATCCTTGGAGCGCACACAAACCGCTCGAGAAACGATGGCCGGGACTCTGTTCCCGCCGCGGGACCCGTTTAGCTGCCCGGCACACAGCGGTACCCTAAACTTCCGATGCCATCCTAAAGTCTACCTTTCGCTAACGGGGCTCACAAATCCCAACCTAGCTTTAACGGCCGAGACTCCTTGTCTCGCCGGGAACTGGCCAGCTGGGAGCTCAGACAAGAACGCTGTTTTGCGGCTAAGTTCGACCTTATATTACTTCGGTATTGCTCTCTTTCCTGCACGTCCCTCTAGCTTCCGTACACACGTTAGGAAGGGCCCAAATTTTACGTAGACAGCTGTCACTCAGCCGTCTGCGAAATAATAATAAGGCGCCACCACCTTCGGGCCAAAGCCGGCACGCGGGCGAGCAAGCACACGACGGGGGGTACACGCGTCTCCGAGGGGTGGGGCTGAAAAGCTGCGGCTGCCGAAAGCTAACCGTTCAGACTGCGGCGCGCAACAATGGGATCTCGAGGAAAAAAGCCGATTTCCTGCGTGGGCAGACGACGATAATTACCCCTTCGTTGTCCACTACGTCAACTATTCTCGGCACTTGGAGGGGCCGTCTGCATTCTTAAACGGGATTATTCCCGCGGCATTTCTCCGTCCAGACAAGTCGTCTCCCGAACTTGCAACGGCGAATGGGTGGCCCCCACAGCGCATCGTCATCAGGGCTGTGCCGCTAGACCGGGCGGCGGGGAGCTTTCCTTTTACACTCGCGGCCGGGGCGCCTTACCAGCCGACCTCATGAGTGGACCTTACAACTCCCCCATTAAGAGGGGTACTGGACCTCTTGGTTCAGTCAATCCGAAAACAATTTATTAGGGCCACTCGGTTCATCTACCCTTCAGCAATAGCAGCGAAAATTAAAACGCCTGGAAGGAGCTAGGTACAGCCACAAATGAGCCCCCTACTATTTCTGCCGTTCAGCTAATTGGAACTTCCTCTCCCCCCAACTGCAACACAACCTATTCACTAGCCATTCAAAAGGGACAGAATACTTTAGCAAATCAAAAACACAAAAATTTAAAAAACAATAATTGTGAGCGAGGAAGAAATTGGGTCATGTTTATGGGGCGCGTAAACACCGGAAACAACAAGACCACTCAACCTATAACACTGGTGCTTGCTTTTACTGCAAACACACACAATCATTCCGGCACTCAACAAGAAGAAAAAGAAGAAGGACTGGTTATGAACAGGGGCACTTTTGCAGACAAAAAAGAACATTACGAAAGCTTGCATTATCACTACGCGCAGGCGCCCTAATGTTCTCCTTGACGGCGTAGCATGATCAAGTGCCTTCGAGAATGTTCAGCTGTGCTTCAGCTTAGTTGCGGTGCACAGAAAGTTTAGTTCGGTGCACGGATCGAGCAACCAAAGCATCACTTCGCGCACAAGCACTGGACACACACACACACCGCAGAAAAAGCCCGGGTGAATGGCAACGTTCACGTCCGTCGTGGCGGTGTTAAGAGTGGGAGGCAATTCAAAAATGGACTCTCCCAGCAACATAATGAAAAGAGGGCTGTGCATTTGAGTATTTCCAGACCCTGTGCACATCGCTCCAACCATGGAAAGTTGCTGTTGATTCTGCATCACGCGGAAAGAGCGCGTGCGCGGTCCCCTAAAAAAAGTGGAAAAACAAGCGCGTGGCTTTGGGCTCGCGCTTGGTCTTGATCGGAAGAAATAAATGTTCAAATGTTCCGAACGGTTGCGCGGCGTTAGGTCTTGTCGAATTAATATTTCTGGTGCCGTGAAACGCGGGAGAAGACCTGCATCGTGTCCTGACCGAAGGACAAGCTCCGCGGTCAGCGAGGTGCTCTCCGTGTAGCCTTCACGAGGCTGCTCAAGGCAGCCTCCTTGCTCAACGAAAGCCCCTCGCCGTCTCCGCATGACCTGCAAAAAGCCGAAGACCAGCGGGCAAGTAAAGAACGTTCACCTAAAGAAGTTGATGACAAGATCGGGGAAGCACTCGAAGGCGACGAGTTCGACCAGGATATTGCCGACGTAATAGAATAAAAGAAAACAAATGCCGTGCGATCAGTCGGCTGCGCTCGGCCTTGAATGAGCTGCGAACGCCCATGAGAGCTTCCGGCAGAGGAACTGCAGGGGAACCACAACCAGTTCAACCACAGAGCGTGGAGGTCGAAGCCGTCCACTCAGCAGCACATCCGAGCCCACCGTCGCACGTCGGCTCTTGTCCATTGACATCGCGGGTTGTCCTGTCGACGCTGCAAGTCCCCCACTCTTCTGGCGAGCCACGCCAATGGCAGGACTTTTGCGACAATATGAGGCGACCATTCATAACCACCAGGACTTACCGACATAGAGAAATTTAAGTATTTAAGGTCCTATCTTAGCGGAGACGCAAAACACACCGTTGAATGTACCAGCTTAAATGACGCCAATTACCGTCAGGCTGTGAAGATGCTCACCGACCGGTTTGGACGCACACAAGTTCCTGTGCACAACCACGTAGATAGCGTACTCGCCATCGCACCGATTGAGTCGTCGACGCAAGTGGCCTGCCTTCGAGACCTGTACAAACAGGTACAATTAGGCACTGGCTGTCTCGAGAGCATTGGCGTTCGATCTTCCGAGTACGCGGTGATCCTGAACCGAGTCCTCATGCGCTCGCGGCCAGAAGACCTGGCAGTTCAATACCATCAGCGCATGAAGGAGACAGCCAGCGACGCCAACGCCGAGCCAACGCCTAGAGAGCAGCAAGTCAATGCCATCATGGCGTTTTTAAAGGTACAGGAGGAGAGCAGCGATGAGAGTCGAACTTTGAGGTCAAATTTTGAGTTGAAAGGGTCGTTAGAAAGACAGCCGCTGAGAAATTTATCTCCTCTTTTGCCGTCAGCCTTGGCATTGGCGACCTTGTTTGCATCCAGTTTAATGGATCCACCGTCGGGAGGACCACTGATGAATTTCCTGTGTGATCGCCAGAGCCACAAAGCAAAGGAACGCCGATCTGTCCTAACAGTTGAAGAGAAGTGACGGCGCCTTTCGAAGCACCGCTGCTGTTTCAGATGCGCGAGAAAAGGGCACATGGCACGCAGCTGCCACTCTAGCATGACACGCAAGTGCGAGACCTGTTCGGGACCTAACATAACCGTCCTTTCTAACATTTGGGAGCGATCGGGAACCACTTGCACGACTGCTGCTCGCCATGACGGAGACACCAATCGCGAGCAACTTCCACAACGAGATCGTAACGTGACGATAGCTCCTGCCAGCAGCACGTGCTCCTCGTCGGTGCTGCTCCAAACTGCCACAGTGTGCGCATCTGGTGACTGCAGTGGGCCGGTGTTCGTCCGCTACTCCTCGATACTCGGAGCCAACGAACCTTCGTGAGCACTTACCTGTGACGTCCTCTGGCCCTGCCTGGTTCTGGAGTGTAGGCTTGGCCGTATTTATATTTGGCAGCTCGAACCGTCCGGTAACGCACCAGTGCCGGAAGGTGGCGATCACCTTACGAAGCTGGTAGAAATTTATTCCAGTTACCCTCGATGCTCTTGAAGTGCCACAGGTCCGGACGGTCAAAGGTTAACCCTTGGAAACCGAAGTGGTAAAGCTGCTGCGCGACCGCAATTTACTCGTTGCCGACGAACCTGAAAAAAAAATTACACCATCTTGGCGTGGGGAACTCTGATGAGGATGCCAAGCATCGTGGCGGTTCCGTGTGGTTCCATTGTGTTGCCGTTATGTTGAGTGATCTGGTTTTTACTAGCGCCAGAGGAAATTCCGCGTCCGGGTCCACACCGTTGGCAAAGGCACGCAAGTGCTGTTGTGTTACGGTGAGTAGGCGGTGGTTCACGAGTCGCCGAAACTCGTTCATTCATGTTCTTGTCGATGTTGTCTCTGTGGTAAAAAAGGTAGTCTCCGTCAGCTTTGTTGAGGTAAAGGTTGTGACATTGGTGTCAACGGGAAATTCAGCATCCCCCTCTAAAGTTTTCAGTTCGTCGTTTCCCCTGACGTTCAGCTTCGCGTGCCTTCGTTGTATCAGTGGCTTCTTGACGTAGTTTGAATGAGTCGAGGACATAAGGCGCATTCGTAGCACTTGCTCCTCTCCCGGATTTGGAGCGTAGTGGGAAGAGCACCGCGTACCTCCCGTTTCGGCGAGGAGAGTCGTGGGATCGAAACCGGGCGCCGCTACTTTCTTTTTTTAGCAGTGTAGTATCGCGGAGCTTGTGGGTGTAAGGAGGAGAGTTTGCGCATGCGCAGTGAGCGTGTGGACTGGCGCCGCCATCAACGATGGAGGACGAGGCGAGTCCTAACAATGCTCCGCATTTAAAAGGGCAGACACAAACACCGATTTTAGGCATACTGGTGAGTTCCGACAACTACTGGAGACTCGTGAGTGGATGCATCGAGCGCATCTACGACTGCCTTTGCGCCGTTGAGACAGTGCTTGGCTGGGTTCTCCAGGGTCTTTACTCAAGTACCGACAATCCCCTCGTGAGGAGCAGCAGCACGAATGCTTTGTTTTTGGGTTGCGTTGACGTACCGGAGGAAAGTGCCAAATTATTGATCCCTCACAAATATGGTTGGATGCCATAGGGATAACGGACGCGCCTGAGAAGTCTAAAGCTGAAGACGAAGACCAGAATGCGTTCGTGAAGTTTCGGAGTGGACTCTACAAGGAAGATGGTCGATACGTCGCGCCACTTATGATCGAAACGCCAGGCCTTATGTCCAGCACTAACCGAGCTGTCGCGGAGAGCAGACTTCAACAGTAGCTACAACACTTTGAATATCAGCCCGAATTTTTAGAAGAGTACGACGCAGTCATCGGCGAATACTTCGGGGAAGGTCATGCTGAGCGAGTGGTGCAGCGGGAGGTTCCCGGGGAAATAGTTTACTTCTTCTCTCATCACGCAGTTGTCAAATAGAAGACAGTAACGACGAAGGTTCGCGTGGTACTTGGTGCTTCATCATACGAGAAAGGCGAGCCATCCATTAACAACATGCCGGACAAAGGAGTTAAGCTTGGGCCCGAGCTGCTGCAGTTACTTTTGCAGTTCAGGTGCTACCCTGTCGTAATGACTGCTGATATCCGAAAGGCCTTTCTACAGTTATCGATTCGTCGAGAGGATCATGACAGGCACTGCGGCTTCTGCAGATTGATCGGCTGCCAAGCAGCGAGCATCCCAGTCCAAACATGAAACATAGCTGAATGGGGAATGACATGGGTGCCGTTTGGGGCCTCGTCTAGCCCGTTTCTTGTGGCAGCTACAATGCAGCATCATCTCGAAACGTGGAAAGACTGGTACAAAGAAATAGCAGGTCACCTACAGTGATCCTTCTACGTCGACGACCTTGCCGTCGGAAATCGTCGGAAAAGAAAGCCCTAGAGCTTTACGAGGCAGCTATAACCATTATCAGCGATGCTAGCATGGAACTTCGGAAGTGGTGCTCGAGCTCCGGCGTACTGAATGACGGTTTCATCGCGGACTCCGTTTCTCTTCAGAACGTTGGAGAAAGCAAGCCAAGTTCGAAGATTCATATGCTGCACTGGGATTACATAATAGACGAAATATTACTGACAACTCAAGCCGTGTCTTCCTACCTTTTGAAACAGCCATACACCAAGCGAACTGTGCTACAAGCCTTTGAAAGGGTCTTCGACCCTCTGGGCTTGATAAGCCCTTTCCACATCCGAGATAGACTGATCTTTCAACGTCTGTGGCGACACAATTGTGCATGGGACGATCCATTACCACAAGACAATGGAGAGCTGTGGAAAGCATGGGTAACCGAGCTGCCCACCCTGTCTGCTCTGCGATTTCTCAAAAGGGTCAGCTACCCAGAATCCCAGGACTGTGCAGATTTCGAGTTGCATTTGTTTGCTGAGGCAAGCCCTCTAGCCTATGGAGGGGCTGTTTATGTCCGGCAACAACTCTCGGACGACAGCTTTACCAGGAAACATCTTATGAGTAAAAGCCGTGTCACGCCACTGAAGGTTGTTTCCCTTCCTCGACTGGAGCTACTACCATGTCTTCTCGCTTCGAGGCTGTGGAGCTACCCACGACAAGTTCCGGAGTTCACAGATTTCCTTGCTTCATTCTGGACCGATTCAGAGATAGCGCTGCACTGGATTTTTGGAGACACAAGTTGCTGGGAGACCTTCGTAATAAATCGAGAGACGGACATTCAACAATTAAAAAGAGGGTGTCCCTGGCGGCACTGCATGAGTGCGCACAATCCCGCTGACTTGCCTACGCGTGTTGAGTCAGCTCTGGCTCTAACGCGAAAGACGATTTGGTGGACGGGACCACCGTGGTTAGGAATTCTTGAAGAGGACTGGCCTAACACAGCTTTAGCACTGTGCCACCGAGTGACCTGTCTCCAGAGCTTGCATACGTGTGCCCAGCTAGGGTTGTTCGAGGGCCGGAATTTCAGTCTGCCGGCCTGCTTGACCTCGATAGAAATATTCGCCTCTCCAGGCTACTGAGAGTTACGGCGTGGGATATGAGGTTCCACCGTAATGCCGCCACAAGCAAGCCGTCAGTTTCTGGCCCGCTCCAAGCAACGAAATTTAACGAGGCAGAACTCTACTGGTTGCGACTCGTTCAACACACTGCCTTTCCCTCCGAGCTCACCGCACGTCGTGGATGCCAGCCACTTCCCTCGAGCTCCAGTGTGCTCACTCTACAACCCGATAACGACGAGGACGGTGTACTTGGAGTGGGTGGTCGGCTACACGAACTAGATAGCCTACAGGAGCTGAAACATCCAGTCTTGTTAACTGATGATCAACGATTCACCCGACTGTTACTCATGCAACGCATGTCCGCCTTCTACAGTCTGGTGTTCAGACTACACTGGTCGACCTCCGTTGAAGATTCTGGATTTTGAAGGCACGTCGGACTGTCCGAACTGTACTGATTTCTTGTCTACGTGCCGCCGTAGGTGCCTACGTCCCGAGTCAGCACCTACGGCACCATTGCCAAGGGATCTCCTACCAGAGACTTCACCCTTCAACGTTGTAGGCGTGGACTTCTGTGGGCCCCTCTACTCACGCCCTAGTCACCATTCAGCTACGAAGTTGTTCATCACTGTTTTTTGTTGTGCAGTCCCGCGTGCGGTGCACTTAGAGCTAAAACCGGATTTGAGCACACGAACCTTCCTTGTCGCATTGCGGCGTTTTACATCGAGACGCGGAATACCATCGACTGTGTATTCGGACAACGCCAGGACCTTGCAGTGCTGCGCAACACAGCTTCAAGTGTTGTCTACACGAGAGATACAAGATCTTGCCAGCTCCGAGAGAATTGAGTAGAAATTTATTGCTGAGCGTGCTCCATCGTGGAGTGGGTTTTTGGGAGCGCGTCATCCGTATCATCAAGGACTCGCCCAAACGTAGTCTGGTACGCATCTGTCTTAATTGTGAATAGTTGCTTACGGTAACTATGGAGGAGGAGGCGGATGCCAAGTGCCGTCCACTCACTCTAGTGAGCGATGACAGCACCAAAATTAGGACGCTCACACCTTCTTATTTTCTCATCGGAAAGTGCACGGTATGTCTGCCAGTTGAAAAGCAGGGTGCACCATGCCACCGTCCGTTGCACCAAATGTGCGCCGACGGGCTAAGCACAGAGAGGAAACAGTGCGTCGAATGTGGAGCAGGGGGAAGAAAGAATATCTTCTTCTTATGTGATCAGCGCATCACGGCACGTCAACGCTCCCATCAAGACTCCACGTAGAGGTTCTGGTCGTGGTTTAGGATGAAAACATGGCCCCACTGAGCTGTAAGATCAGCCTTGTGGTACAGTCATTTCAGGGAAGACATGGCGTCCAGCGCTACCACGAGATTCTCCTACCTGGTGGACAGTGAATCCAACGCGCCATTCAGCGGCTCTGTCTTTTGGAATCACCCGCGGCTGCGGGAGGATGTTGGTTCTCGATCGCGGGAAAGAGCCCATGCGGAGTCACCTGAAAGAAGAGAAAAAAGTAGCGCGCGGCTTTGAGCTCGCACTCGTGCTTCATCGGAAGAAACAAAAGTTTCAAGTGTTCCGAACGGTAGCGCGGCGTCGGGTCTTCTCTTCTCTTCACTTCACTTCACTTCACTTCACTTTATTTCCTTAAACACCCCAGAGGAGGTAATAAATATGGGGTGGGTTAACAAATAAAGTTTTGTTTTTATTGAGACGGGATTTATTGCGAAATATTTGCAGACAGTTTGTCGAAAAATGTTGACGGACAGGGAATTACCACGACGTTTTTGGGAATATCATTCCAGTCGTTTGCCGTCCGTAAAAAAAGGAGATAGAAAAAGTGGTCGTTCTAATACGTGTACGGGCAACTTGAAGTGGATGACTAGTGCGGTGAGATATGCGGGCTGGTGGAATAATGTAGGGATGACGGAATGGGCTATGAAAAATTTTCTGAAACAGGCAGAGGCTGGAAATGTGATGGCGGACGTCAAGGTTCAAAAGACCAGATTCCTTTTTGAGGGATGACACACTAATATTATACGAATATGAAGAATGAATTATCCTAGTAGCACTGTTTTGAACTGCCTCAACTGAGTCGATGAGATATGCCTGGTGTGGTTTCCAGATTGCAGACGCATATTCCAATTAAGAGCGGATATGGGATTTGTAGGCCTGTATCTTGACATTCTGGGGGGCGTGCCGAAGGTGACGTTTTTAGAAAACCTAAGGATTTGTTTGCAGATGATATATTGTTGTTAACATTTAATAGTTAGTTTTATATGTTAATAGAGTTAATTATTACAATGCCGACGCAAGTCTCAACAATGTAGCCCCATGAGGCGAACACGACTTCGGGGAATGCGGAGTGGTATCGCAAAATGCGACTTCGATTCTGTCCCATAGCCCCAGAGACCATGCCTCCTCAATGCCTCAACTGTGCGGCAAAGCTTCGTGCTGGCAGAGTGAGCGAAGGGTTGGTGATAGAGCGGAATGGCTGCCCCCAAAAGCGACGACCTTCTCGGGATCATTCTTTCTCTTACGTACACAGTGCCCCGCAGAAACAACCTCACAAGAATATTATAACCAATTACTGCTCGTCCACGCTATGGGCATTGTGGGCAGCGGTCTGATAAAGTGAGTTTTTCAGCTGTCCCAACACGCACTCATCCTGGCGTAAGTCAGGACTCAGCTATGTGACACCATGTATGGTCGCAGAACTTACCGCGTAAACTCTTCCAGCGTGGCGTACGAACAAATCTCGGTAATGACCGCAACGGACACTACAGCTACGAAGCTTTATCTCAGACACCGATTTTGCGAGATCGCTGATTGCGTCTTCCTCCTCGGTTTAACTGTAGCTGCCTCCTCACATGATTATTCTCTCTCCTTCCAAACCACCGCGGGAGTTCTCGTTCTTTGTTTCGCAGTCTCCGCGCATGCGCTTTGGTTTTCTCCATCCGCCTCCTCGAGTACACACTCACCATTAAGACTACCTAAGCCACACGACATCTCCATATCGTTCCTACTCTCTTCAAAAGATCTTAGCTCCACATCCTCCGCCTTCTCGCGTTCTCTCTCACTTTCTCTTCCCTTTTCAGCAAGTTCAACCCAGTCTACCTTCTCAGCTCCCTGATTCGCCCAAAACTCCAGATTTTCCTCAGCCTGGTCGTGAGCTCCGCCTTTCTTAGACACTGAGCATCTCTTACTCAGGCCTGTGTCCCTCCCTTTCTTGTCATCTGCCGTCCTCACTCTTCTGCGCATGCACGTCTCTTCAGCGCCGTCAGCCTTTGGGCTGACGTCAGCGCAGTACACTGTAGAAAGAAATAGTTAGGCGGCACCCGGTTTCGATCCAACGACTTTCTTGCCGCAAAGGAAGCTACGTGGCTCTCTTCACACTGCGCATGTGCTACGGAGAGCATGAGACGGGAGCATGTGCTACGAACGCGCATTATGTCCTTCACACGTTCAAACAACGTCAAGAAGCTACTGATACAACGAAGGCACGCGAAGCTGAACGTCAACGGAAACAACAACCTGAAAACTAACGGGAACTTTAGTAGACCCATGGCTGCTTCACATACTAATCAGGGTTCCCCTACGAGAAGATGGTGTAATTTTTTCGCTCCGTCTCGTCACATGCTTTCTCGTATTCTCTCTCCTTTCTATTCTGGGCGAGCACCTGAATGGCCGACACGGATTTCACTTTCTCGTGCGGCTTTTGTGTAGAATATGAAACGCGGTGGGCTCCAAGACTCCTCCGCGGCGCCAACCTCCTCCGGTCTACCGTTTAGAATTTAGGTGCGGCTCGTGCTAGCAAGTTCTGCATGTATTGGCTCACTCTCTGGTGCAAACAGAACTTTCAGCCCTATACTTGTAGCAACAAAAGTATCATTTGACTCTACGTTTCCACCGGACGCGCTTAAATCAACGCTCCTGATTCGCACAACCATTTCCACCAAATGAGCCCAGCTGAATCGCTGGCCCCGTGTGCGGACTCACAGACGCCTACTTTGTCCACCTGAAGTTCAACTTCACAACACGTGCTGCCACCATTCAACTTGGCTGTCAGCATAGAGCTAGCTGGGTCCATGCAAGATCCCTTCACTCGCTTGTGCCCCGCCCCGGTGGGTTTTGTACGCTGTACACCTGCTCCAATTCCAGTCTGTGCAAACACTCGCGCTTTTCTAGCTTAAGTTTATACACTGCAATCCACTCCTCTCATTCCAGCTTCAGTTTTTGAAACTCATTCCAGTCGCCTAACAAGTGTCGCCTCGCATTCTACTTTAGCCTCTTGTCCGGCCACCCTACCTCTTTGAGGTGGCGCCTCATTTGTCTGACCGTTTCCCTCTCCTTCCACCATGCCCGCGAGCGTGCTCATCGTGACTTCTAATCAACCTACGACTCAGCCTACACTGCCACAATGAAGCGCAAGAAATCCCACTCACCCGAACCTGCCGGCGTCGACTGCCGTGTCGTTCACACCGTGTCGCCGATTCCCGTGCACTGGCTTCTCTCGAACGCACCACTCCGCGCTAATCTCGATTGGTGCCGATGTCGGTGGTCCAGCGTCTGCTTGCAGCCCTTAGCTGTGGCCTGGTGATTTCTTCTGCCAAATACTGTCGGCTGCGACAGTAAAGATTGAGGATGTCCGTTTCCCCGAAGTGCGGTGTCCAACCCGATCCGGTTGATTTGGCAGGAGGCTCGTCGGGCGATAGTGTTGAAGTTCTCGGAGATGGCGACCGAATTGTTGAAGTCGAGGCGTTTGTAGTTCGTGAAGGGAAACGAGAGTTTCTATACAACTATTTAAATTAGGTTCACTGGGTACATGAGTAATAAAAATGAAAAAAGTGAAAGTTCAGCTAGACACTAGCTCTAAGTAGTGAAGAGTTCGACGAAAGTTCGTCTGGTCAGGTATCATGATGAGGATTAAATGCGGTCACTGACCAAGTGAAGGTGAAAAACAGAAACGTGTTCGGAACCCGTACATGTTCCTTGATCACACTAAGCAAGCAAGAGCCGTAAGTCGCTTCTTATTCTAAAAAAATGTGACGAAATGAAGGGGTGTAGCTTGCCGGCAGATGGCCATCTGTCCTATTATAGTGTCCCTTAGGTCTTTTGAATGAACACGATTCCAAAGTATTCCTCGTGACTGGGTTCTTTTCCTTGGCTATAATAGCGGCGTTATCCCAGTCGATGGAATGACCGTGATCATCGGCATACTCGGCTAGGGGCATTCTACGCTTTCTTGTTGCTACCCACGTCCCTTTTTTGTTCCTTAAATCTCCTTCTTAAGTTGCCAGTTTTCGCCGATGTAACTGCAGCTACAGTCTCCGCATGTATCTTGTAGACAAAGACCAGGGGGTATCTCTTAGCTGTCCAAGCGATCTTTCACGTTCACGAGCGGAATTCGTCAGCTTGTTGGACGGCATGTGGGCAACGCGAAGGTCATACGTTTAAAAGATACGGCTTAAAGCTTCGCTCACCCCAGGAACGTATGGGATGCCGGCGCGTCTTCGATATGACTTGCCGTGGGATGGCCTGGGATTGAGGAACACGGTCTTCGGCATTCTCTAAAGTTTCCAGGGTACCCGTTTCGTCAGTAATTCTTGATGAATGGTTTGAAGTTCTTTCCTCCTTTGTCGTCACTTGAGCAAAAGTCGTGTTGCCCGCGTCACAAGAGAAAAAAAGACGGATTGGTTGTGACAGCTTCGGGTGCATGAAATAAAATTCAGGTAATGTCCGGTATGCGTCGCCTTCCTGTGCACAGCAAATGAAAGAGTAGTTAAGGTACGCCTCTGCTGGACATAGAGGAAAGGAAGGCTGCTGTGACACTCATATTCTGCAGTGAACTGTATGGAGGCTTCTATTCGAGTTAAGAAGAAGCAGGAGCCATGGGGCATCGTTCCTATTGATGATGCAGAAGCAGTCTTCCACGTAGTGGACGAATATCTTGGGCTTGGGATTAAAACCAGCCAGGGCCTTCTGTTCAATGACTTCCATGACCAAATTTGCCGTAGTAACGGATATGGAAGCTCCCATGGCGGTTCCGTGGAGCTGCTGGTAAACCTGCTCGCGGTAGGTGAAGTAATGTGTTTGCTTAAGGAAATATCCAGCAACTCACACACGTGTTCAACCTCCAAAGGTGTGCGTGCCGCGAGCGTTTCGCCCGCAAGCAGAACCTCCTTGCATGTTGCTACGGCCAAGTCGACAGGAACCGAAGTGAAGAGCGACTTGGCGTCGAAGGACACCAATACGTCGTCTTCAATCCAGGGAAAGGTCGCGGACTTTCTCCACGAAAGCTGAAGAATTGGCAATTTGAGTTGCTGTCTTTCCGGCGAGCGGGGCCAACACTTGGTGTAGGTAACCCGAAAGTCGGTGCAGCGGCAGCGGGACTTGTGAAGTCGACGATGGGCTCGTAGCGGATAGCTGGATATGTACTGGCTTCGCCCTAACGTACCTGGGTAAACCGTAAATGCAGGTGCAAACCCATTGGTACACAGGAGGCGATAGTAAAGGTAGAGGCGGAAAACAGAAACGCCCGACCCATGTGTCGAGATTTCGGCGCAGGTTAAAGATCACAGATGGTCGTAGTTAATCGGGAGCCCCTTATAACTCACGTGCACCTCCAACGCGCGAAACACTCGAAACTAAAAAAAAATATATATATTTAGTTACCGATTCAGATAATGGGCGACAACGAGGGGCAACACAAGGGAAATTTTGGCCAGTTGGTTTGGAATGATATTTTTATTTAAACAGCGCGTAAGACCGAAACAAGGCAGTGAACTGCACGGGCCGCACTTGATCTGCGCCGTTTTCTTCTTTTCCTTGTCTTTTGCGCTGTTTATATGCGGCTTTGAGGAGACACGACTGTTCGGTCAGTGACAACCTCATGATCCTCATAACCTTTGCTCTGTCGAGTAGTGACGTGACATTGTTTGCGCAATGGGCAACGAGGCGTAAGATTATCCGATCCCGTACATTGTGCTGCCTGTGACAAGAGTACAACGTTTTATTTAATGTACTTCAAATTAGTTGAATCGGCAGGCGGGCGAAGTTAATCGTTGGAATGCGCTGTACATGACTAAGGTGGACTGCTGCCAGAGGCAGTAACAAACAGCGCCCGACTAATGTTGTCTTTCACTCCACCTTTGCATTTAGTTAGCATAGTACATTAAATCTCTGAGTCTGGAAATAAATTACTACAGGAATTCGTTTTTCAATAGCTGTAAACCCGTAACCGGTTCTTCGGTTGCTGGAAAGGGGCCGAGGGGGGTAAACAGATGTTCAAATTACCCGCCACCATTACCATTACCACCCCGCCACAGCGGGGTGTGGAACAGCTTTACAATGGGTACACACATACAGTGTGTTGCGACGATAACTGGAACACTTTAAAAATTTTTCCTGAGCGATCCGCCGCTCTGTTCACGCTCAAACTTCACACAAAGGTCGCATTTTGTGGTCTATTTTGTTTGACACCGGAACAACAACGTAGGTACCTGTTATTCTGAAAATAAATAAAAAAACTTTTCGCCTATGGGAAATGGCGGCGATTTGGACGTGCGAGCCCAAAAACCGGGTTTTCTGATCGTCGTTAGCTCATTTTAGGTGAATTTCTGATCGGTGCTGCACCATTTGGCTCCGTACGTGAATCCCAAACATAGTTTCACTCTGAGGTGGTTCCGCGTTCCAACATCAACTTGCGCTGGTCCGCACGTCCCAATCAGCGGCCATTTTGCAATAGCGAAAATCGTTTTTATTTTCTTCAGAAAAACAGGTAAGTACCGTGTTGTCCCGGTGTCAAACAAAATAGACCACAAAATGCGGCCTTGGTGTTGAAGTTTGAGCGCGAACAGAGCGGCGGATCGCTCAGGAAAAAATTTTTAAAGTGTTCGCAGTTTCGTCGCAACACCCTGTATAACTTAAACTTTGTGAGAGTGCCATTATACAATTCTGGCGTGCAGAAATAAACTAAATTTGAATATTGCGGTCCTGTGAAACAGATATCACGATACGCGGTGGTTTCGTTAGTGGCGTCGTTCTGCGGCGAATGCTAAAACCAGGCATTTGGATATGAGTTTTTCAAGTTTTCTGCCGAAATTTGCGCGGCAGGCTTTGATGTAGCCCTTGCTACATGCAGTGATGCCAACCCTAGGGATTTATCCCTAGATCTAGGGGTTTTTTGTCTCTTTTAAAGATTTGGCGTCTTTTTGTGAAATCTAGGGATTTTTTAGAGTCTGTTGAAATGAAACGCTATGCAGCTAGTGAATGGTGTTGCTGAATAACCACGCGTTTTCAACAATAAGTGACTGCAAAGAATGTAATTTTTTGGTAATTTCTATTTTTATTTCTAAACTTCTTCGGCCTATTTCTTTTTTTTCATTTAAAACAGCATTGTGTTGTGCAAGCCGAGAGAGGCCGACTGTGGTTCTGTAACGCCAGGTTCTCGCAGTAACAACCTCTGAGGTGTGCTGTCAAAGGAACTTGTCCGAACTTGGCGTCGCGAGTAACAACTTGTCTTCGCAAGTTGAAGTGCAACTGTGGAAACTCTGAGGTGTGCTGTACACTCGAAGGAACTCGAAGGCGGGCTCGAAGGCCGGCTGCCTGGATAATTTGCGCATACAGAGAACAGACTGTTGCAAGAGCATCTCAAGAGGCGTTGCTGGGAAACCAGAGTTGTCTGCTCGGAGAAGCGAATTCACATCACTACACAGAAAATGTAGAAAAAAAGAGCTGCAGTTGCTGCTAGTAAGTAGTAATATATAATATCTAAAAGATTCAGAGCAAACGAAGCGAAGAGCAAGCTGCGTTTAGACTAATAAAGGTGAATGCCAATTGCGAAAACAAAAAAAAATGCAATCTGGGGATTTTGTCTGCTATCTAGGGAATTCTGAGGGGTCATTCTAGGGATAAAGCGTTGCCTCAGGTTGGCATCACTGGCTACATGTGTGCACATGTGCTTGTCGATACGATTGTTCACAGCGTAGTACGTGAATCATTTGCCATGGATATGGTGTTTGTATTAAGTCGTATAAATGCAGTTTTCCAATCATGTACCGGCGACGAACGACACCTTGCAGTAAATAAGTGGAGGCGCCAGCCAATAAGTGTTCGTGTAGTTGACAGCCGGCCGTACGGAGAAACGCTTGCTCGTGTGCTGTTGCTTTGTTCGGGGCTCCCGTTCGGCAGTCGTTGTGTCAGTGCTGAAATTTCGTACCGCGAAGGAGTACGAAGAATTCGACGGTGAACGGCGGGCAGGTAATTTGTTCTGGCTCTTCCTAAGCCGTGCATTTGTGAAAGTGTTGCGCATGCGTTGGGGCGTCGCTTTGTGTTTACCCTGTTCTCCATTTGTAAAACTTTCACCGCGCAAAAAAAAGACGGGAGAAGGCGCTCGTGAAAATGACCTACTTTCAAGTAACTTTTCAACATATGACACTCGTACGATGCTTGAGGAAAGCACCAACTTCCGACGGGGACGGGATCCGCATAAACTGGTCCTGGTCAAAGTCATCCGAATGGAAAACCGGACAAAATGGTCCCAAATCAATACTTCGACCACGTAAAAAGTCGTCGACACCTGTAGTGATGGCTTTTCAGCTACTGATGGAAAATAGCGGAATCTCGCGAATGTTTTAGCATATTCTGGAGTTTCAGTGGGCGAAACGAAGCTGCAGCAAGATGGCAAGGCATTCCTTATGCACAAACTGCATGTTTTCATGCGGGTGTAGGCCCGTTCGCCACATGACGTTGTTTGTCGTGGGACGGTTTGTAATACGTCATTTGGTCACATAGGATCATTCGTCATTGGCCAGTTCGTCACACAGGAAAATTCCGTCATGGGGTCGGGCGCAAAAACAAATTTCGTTGTGTATTTACTGTTTATTACTCTTGTTTTTTTTTTTTCCAGAAGACACAGTATAGGCTTCAATGAGCTATGTCGCTAATATACAGTTACATGGTTTAGGCAGTGTAGCATTGTGAAAAATATTGTGTGAAAAACTGCTACTGCAGTTCTGTTAATTAATGTGAACGCCTCTAATGAATTAACGCAGAATGACTCGTGATTGCGGTAGGTGAGTTGTTTATTAGTCCAAATTGCAACTTTGTCTTTAGTATACAGAAAAAAAGTGAGCAGTGTTTGATGTGGGGACATATTCATGTGACCCACTTCCTTGAGAAAGTCACTCATTGTGTGGCTGCCTGGCACGTTCTGTGTACAAAGTACCACCACCGCCTTCCACAGTGCCCGGGACACCTCGAGGCGGCTGAAGGCCATAGGGCGCCCTAGCAACCGCCTTCGCCCGAAGGTCCTCCTCGTAGGCCGCGCAGTAGTGGGTTCATTTGAGAGCGTCACACCGAGGTATTTATACCTGGTGGTCCACTGAACTGGGTCACCCTGCAAGAGCAGTGGTGGGTCCTCAGTGTCCTCGGTTGGGCAACACGACATGGTGGCAGACTTCCTTGCGTTGAAACGGAGCCCCAATGACGCGCCCTCGCTGGACACGATGTCGAGTGTGGATTGCAGCTCTTGTGCGAGTCCCCGCCAGCAAAACATATTGTCGGCGTAGAACAGGGCGGGCAACCTGCGTTCACGCCGCCGTCCGTCCTCCATGTAACTGAGGTCAAACCCCCAGCCACTGTTCGTGGAGGTGCCTCTCCATTCCGGCCAGGAATAGCATGAACAGGAACGGGGAGAGCGGGCAACCCTGGCGCAGCCCTCGAGACACCTCCACTGGTCCTGTGAGCGAGTCTCCCAGTGGATCACCACCTGCGTGCCGGTGTATAGGCTGATCAGCAGCTGCAAGAGTTCATCCGGCAGGCCAAGATCCCTGAGGGTCTCCCACAGCTTGGGTGTTCCACAGTGTCATATGCCTGTGCGATGTCTAGAAAGGCAAGCAAGAGAGTGCGGTTTTTTCTTTTGCCGCAATCTCCATTGCCTGCGTTACTACGAACAGCTAGTCCTCCAGGCTCCGCCCGGGTCGGAAACCATTTTGCAGCTCCCCCAACACTTGGTCCTTTCCCGCCCAGGTCATCACGCATGCACACAGGATGTGGCCCAGGAGTCTGTACAGGGCTGACGTGACCGTAATGGGTCGGTAGCTCTCAGGCCGGCACGTTTCACCACCTTTCTTGTATATCATCCTCATCCGGGACGTCTTCCATTCATCCGGGATGACACCATCGCACACAACTGCATTCAGAGCATCCAGCAACAGCTGCCGAGTTTTTGGCCCCATCCTCTTCAGGAGCCGTGGGGGGATCCCGTCAAGTCCTGCGGCAGTCTGTCCCGAGAGGTGCTTTAAGGCACGTTGCAGCTCACCCTGTGTGATTGTTTCAAAGGTGCCCCGCCCTACCGCTGTCTCTTTGAAGCTGGGGGTGTCCCGCACCTGTGTGCTCAGTCTGGCCGCCATGTATTCCTCCATGAATTGGAGGCAGTCCGTACCCTTGTGCTCCGTGCCTGTCGCTGTATCCCGCAACATGGGGAGCAGGAAGGGGCTGTCTGCTGCTGTGACCGAATGTGCTGCCAGAACTTCCGGCCGGCGTCGCGCCCTGCTGACTGGATGTCCTGGAGCTGCTTGGCGTTTACTGCCTTGAGCTTGCGTTGCACCAGCATGGCCATCTCTCTCTTGGCTTCTTGGTAGGCGTCCCACCGCTCCATCACCTCTGCTGCCCCTGCTCCATGGCTGACTGCATGATGGTGTTCTCGGCACCGTGTCTTTCGTTTTCTCAGAGCTTCCGCAACTTCCCTGTCCCACCACGGTTTACGCCTTCTCCCCCGGTGTTGTGGTGACTGTGTGGAGGCCCGGACCCTGCTGATTGTTTGTTGTATCCATGTTTCGAGGTCTTCATAGTTCTTCAAATGGATCGCACCAGCTTCCTCCTCTAGCATGTCGGCGACCTTTTCGATGCTGTCATCAGTTAGTGTTCCCTGGTTGGATCTAGCCCTGGCTGGTGGTGAAGGGGGGTGGTGGGGGCGAGCACCAAAAGTGAGCTGGATGTTGTTGTGGTCACTGCCAGCGCTCTCCCCACCACTAGTGTCAATTACCATGCTGCCAGCCGGGGGAACAAAACAGGGGAGACCAGGCAGTAATCAATGCAGGAGGATTTGTCGCGAGCAGCCCAGGTGACCCTGCCATCACACTTGTCTGTTGTGTTCACTATCATCAGCCCCGTCCTGCCTGCCCACTCAAGTAGGAGTCGGCCGCCGCTGTCAGTCACCTTGCCAGAGGCTTTGTGTGCGTTGAAGTCGCCCAGAAGAATTGCAGGGATGCCCAAGTTCTCCAGGTCCTTCTCCATGCACGCAAGAGTCTGCGTATTGCAATGCGACGACTCCTTGCCTGTCCACAGATACACCAGGCCAAAGGCAACACGCAGTTGGCCAATGCACCCTATTAACCACATGTGTTCGGAGCAGTCGGGACAGTGTCTCTCCCACTGGGAGCCCAATTTAATGAAGCATCCCATTCCTCCTCCTCTCCTTTCACTGCCTTGGCGGTTGAGGCCTTCCCAGATGTACCCCTTATGCGGTGGTGGAGCTTCCATATCTCTCAAGTGGGTCTCGACAAAACCGGCCACCACCACATCCTCCCTGTCAACGACGTCAAACAGCTCTTCCCATTTCCTCTCCTGGCGTCCGCCGTTCATGTTTAGGTAGAAGAACGTTGGCTGCTTGGCTGCGAGTGTTACGCTGTCGCCTTCTCCTCTTGGCTGTACTCTGCTGTCTTGCATTCCGCCTTGCCACGTTGTTGGTAGGCCATCTTCATCTCCATTGCTTGTGGGAGGTGCCTTCTGTTTTGGTGCCCTCTCATGCTGCTCCTTCCCTGGCCCGGTGCCTCTGCCAGCTGCAAGAAAGCCTGCCCCAGGGCTTCCATCAGAGCGAAGGCCTGGTTGGGTCTCCACCTCTGCCGCTGCCGAGCACCGCCATGGGCACGGAGCGCTAAAAAAGCGCACAGCCGGCGACCCAGACGCGATCCTAGACCTTGAGCGGCCTCCCTGTTGTACTGCATGCTGGTCAGCATGTCGTGCAGGGCCCGACTGGTTCTAACAAACTCTACGTGGGGTCCCAGCTCTTTGCAGGTCTGCTGCATTGTTTCGTTCCATTGGCGGCAAAGGTCGGTCAGGGGTGAGCTCTCATGTGCTGCTTCAGGGACTGCATAGATCAGGAAACTGTGTCTCCTAGCCCTCTCATGCCATAATTGGAGCCGGCTCTGAAGGAAGGGCACTGGCAGACTGCTCCGGGCATGCCCCCGGCTGCGTCAAGTCGTTCAGGCCAGCGTGAATGACCACAAGGGCCTCGGGGGCCGACCAGACGTCTTCCGCCTCCTCAATCACTTCCAGTGTTTCCTGCAGTGTGGCATCCTCTTTCCTGCGGAACTGTACGAGTGTTCTCCACCCTGCAGTGCGGAGAGCAACTGCTTTTAGTGCAGCAGCATTCCCATCGCCATATATAAAGGCTCAGCGCTCTTTTGCTGTCGCCACAGATGTGTTTTCCTGCCCAGCACCTTCGCAATGTTGGGTGGGGGTGGTGGGAGTCAAAGACTGGCGTCGCCGCCGGGGTGGGCGCTGACGTTTTGCCTTGGTTTGACCGTTGTTGTTGTCGTCCGTGCTCCCATGAAGGGGTGCTGTGCGTTTGCTACGCTCAGCGGTGCCGGTGTCTCACACGCCTCTTTCGGGCCGGGCTTGCCACCCGCAAACCCGCGCACATCTGAAGTGCTCGGTGGGGTCAGTGGCTTAGCCAGCGTGTGCTCCACAACCTCGCACTGCACAGCCTCTACCAGGCTCCGAAACTCTATCTCCGATGCTTCTCTGGCCTTCCTTTCCTCACGGAGCATTTCCTCCAGGGTCTCCCGCGCCTTCCTCTCTTCGCCAAGCTGAGCCTCCAACACCTTCAGCTCCTTGGTGCTTGCGTTGAACATTTCTTCCAGACGGGCTGACGCATCCGCGATTGCCAACCTCCGTCCTTCCGACTCCTCCTGCATCCTCAATTCAAACTCCGCGCGGAGTTTGGCTACGGCTTCGCAGCGCGGGCACGTGTGTAGTAAGGGGCGCTTGGCCTCCTCCATCAATCGGAAAGGGGTCTGAGCCAGGCTGCACCACATGTTGCACTGTGCACACATCACCCATTCATCAGGCGTCTCGCTGCGCATGGGACTCCTCGGGGGACCGTTTGCCGACGCATCTCGCTTCGATTTACCCATTGCTGAGAGGGAGACTCGGGAAAACCAGGGGAAAAATAAACCGTCGATTCACTGACACATTCGATTCACTAACACTCAGTCAAAAGCGGGCGTGTTTTTTTCACAAAACAAACACGCTGCCAGGCTGCCGCCATGATCCGCCATTTGCCAGCGGATGATCCAGCGGATGATCCATTTGCCAACGGATGATTCCCCGGCCACCCACAATGTTGCCCACCGAGCCTGGTGGGGCCACTGAACTTAGCGGCCAACGAATATCAGGGTTGGGGGGCGCCACACACTTGTCACACCCCTCACCCCCAAGTTTGTTTGTCCTACACAAACACGAAACAACACCTGTCAGCCCGGCGAGTAACGGTCTGGCGGTCTCCGTAGTCTCGCACTCCGCCTGAGCACAGGTGTTGATGCAGGTGTGGCAGCATTGAGTTCCGCCTGTGTCAGTCTCACACCGTCCGCCAGCCTTGCAGGTAGCAGGACTTGCACGTGGCGCCACAGTGGCGCGAGTAGCACAGCCCCTGGTGCTGTGCTGGCAGCGGTCGGTGTAGCTGGCTCCCCCGCCTGCTGGCTTCCTGAAGGGGCGGCTGAGGTTGCCAGGCGAGGCCTCACATGGTCGGCGTGCCGGTGCCAAGTGGTCCCGTCCGTCATGCGGATGAGCAGCGACGACGCACTGGCAGGACAGACCCACTGGACGGACGCACTGGCCACGTGCCCGGCAGACCAGGGTGGACCCGGCCGGAAGTTCCTGGAAAAGACCGGAGCCCCAGACTCCGGCAAGGGCCCAGGAAGGAGTCCAGGCTGAGGCAGTGCGGCGGGCCCGTGGCTAGGCAGCCCGGCTGCGCCAGCACCTGCCATGCCGTGTCGCCATCTTGTTCACCGCCGCCTCCGCCGAAGGTGAGCCGGCCGCACGCGCTATCTCGCCCGCGTCCTTGGCCGCAACATCCATCGCCAGCGCTGCCTTCACGGCGTCGTCCAGCGAGGGGTCGGGAAGCTCCAGGAGTCGCGTCTGCATGGCGGGGTCGTGATGCCGCAGATGAAACGGTCCCGGAGCAGCGAGTCGAGCTGCTCCCGAAGGCGCAGCCGCTCGCCAACCCTCGCAGCGCTGCGACGAACTGCCCGAGCGTCTCTCCGTCTCGGCGGCTCCGGTTGTTGAAGCGGAAGCGCTCCATTAACGTCGACGGAGCCGGGCTGAAGTGTGAGTGCAGCGTGGCGAGCAGCTCACCCAGCGACTTGTCGTGCGGCGTGGCCGGCTTGAGCAGGTCGAGCAGGAGAGCGAAGACGCGGGTCCCGCAGCTGGCCAGGAAGATGTCGCGCTGTTTTTCCTCGGGTGTGTCGTTCGCCCGGAACAACACGCCGACTTGTTCCTCGTAGACCGGCCAGGCGGACCCTTCACCCTCGAACGGCTCGAGCCTCCCGTACAGCGGCATGGCGTAATGGCGGCTGGCTTGAGGGGGCGGTGTCTCGGCGTTCTCGGTGGCGGCGCTCTCGGTGGCTTCGGCCGCTCCGCGGGCTTCTTCCCTCGTCGCCAGTGTCACGATTTAGCCCCCGTTCGTGAACCTGGGAGGGTAGGGGTACCCTCCAGCCGAGACGACATGCAGCGTGCTGGTGGTGACGGTGACTGACCCCCGAGCAGCCGTGCTCGCGGTGTTTATTACCCGGCCACCCACAATGTTGCCCACCGAGCCTGGTGGGGCCACTGAACTTAGCGGCCAACGAATATCAGGGTTGGGGGGCGCCACACACTTGTCACAACTCCATGCAGGACTTCAGGTCTTCCTTGCACGAGACGATAATCGTCAGCCACCCATTGCATCGTGTGGGCATCTCTGCAGGTACTGGGGCAAGGTGAAAAAAAGAGCTTCACCTTACTTTTTCTCTGGAAGTAACTGGTCATGATGAGGGCATTCTCCAGTGGTGTAAGTGCAACGCACAAGAGGCTCACGTAGGAGTGAAAGTCATCAACAGCTCGCCGTGGTTCTTGGATTTATGTGCCCCTACGAAGGGTATGTCGAGTGGAAGAAAGATTAGGCCTGTGAGTATACGTGGAAGGCCGCAGAGGATGTCATGTGGCTGCCGTCAAAACATTGGTGGAGCTGATGATACAGCAACCTTTCACCTTTAAAGCGCAGAAGCGTGAGTAATGGAACCGAAACACCAGGTGTCGTAGAAAAAGGTAGTCTTTGTGACGGCAACGGATTAGGCTGAGTGAATTCGCAACGCGACGCCGTTATCCTGTATGCACTTGGTGGCCGTTATCTTGTATACAATTGTATAATCCTTGGTGGCTGGCCACGTTTATGAGTTCCTGCGTGGATTAAAATGCACAAAAGTAACAACACGGGTGTTGAGCAGCTGTGCATATCTAAAATAAGCAAAGTGAAGGAGCTACTCACTGCGAATAAATGAATGTAGGCCTCCTCACTCTTAGAGGACATCAGAGCATATGCAAATGGAAGGGGAGTCGCCAATTTCCTTTTCACCATCAAAGGTGTAAAGTTGCTAAACTGCCATGGCACTGTTTTCAATGTTCCGTCACAGGGCATGGTAGGGGACTGACGCAAAAGAAAAGTTGAGAAAAACCAGCGTTCGGCAAGTGCACTTATGTCTGCAAGGTGTTTCGGTCTCCCAGAAGTTGCGAAAAGCAGGATCCTTGTTCTGCCTGTAGGAACGCCATGCAGAAAGTTCTTGTCATTGATCATTTTAATAAAATGTACCCCAAAACTGTTCTCAAATCAAGCTAAAGGCTCAAGGGGAAAGTGGGCAGTGCGAGCAGAGCCTATCACTTTGTACAGCATGTCTGGGCATCCCAGAGAGTGGCGTGTTTCTGCTGACGTAGGGATTGAAACATTCTGAAAAAAGAAAAAAAAAGGTCAAGAACCTTAGTTACATTTAATAGAGGTCCGAACTACAATCCTTGCCTGTATAATTTGCATAGGCAAACGCCACAGCCATGTCTTGGAGTGCTCCTTTGGCCTGCAACACCTCTGCCCTCATAGAGTTGGAAAATTTGCGCTCCTTTTACCCTTTCTCAAAGTGGTGACCCTTTACGTCGTAGTACGGGGTCACCGTACAACCGCCACACTTTTCGTAGCGTTTACATTTCCCGTAATACTTGGCGTTCACCTTCTCGTGCACAGCACAGAGCTTTTTCCTTTTCGCGTACAGTTTTCGTTAGCTTCATTTGAATTTCGCTGCCTTCGTGTTCACTTACTGGATTTCAACTTGATTGTCGTCCAGAAATCATTAAATACGTACTCCGACTTATTGCTCATGATCACGTGGTTCGGAACCTTGTCTTCCTCCAATATTTCTAGTCGCGTGGTTTGTTTGCAATTCCTACCCTGACCATGTGCACGACCGCTGGATGAGAGGCGTGCCGTGTGCCCCCAAAGCTGCGTGAGGGCGCCTAGTGCCCATCACTACCACCGCAGCGCTACCGTTTCGGGACTGGTTGCGGCGGTTGCGGGACGTGGTTCGTGTTCGGGCGAGTTGTTTCGCGCACTCGTGGCGGTCGTGGTTTCGAAATGTGTGCTTATTACCGGCGTTTTAGGCTCAAGATAAGGCATTTGCCTGTGCTCATGTTATGCCTGTTAAAAGCCAGAGATTAACAGCTGCCGAGCTTGTTTCGATCAAGACGGGAGTTAAAATTCCGTTCGCGCCAGCAGTATTAGAGGGCGTTACCCTGCTACTCTACTAGCATTGCTGTGTCTCGCATTGCCTGGCATGCTCTTTGTGTCGTGAGAACCGGCAGCGATTCGCGTTTTGGTAGCATGCTGTGACTGCAGGA
>JABSTR010002583.1:0-55243 GCA_013339765.2 Haemaphysalis longicornis
TCTTGGCAATTAAATTCTGCTTCATCTTCACGTCGCATATTTCGGTTGTAGCATAAGTTGCGATCTGAACGCGATGTGTACAGCCAAAAAGCAATAAAGTGAGAACAAAATGCCAAAATGCGCCAGTGGGGGACGCTTATCAGTGGGTGAGAAGCGTAGCAGACGCCTGACTTCCGGGACGAGCCGTTGAACTTCCGGTGGCCGTGCGCGCGCCCGGCCGCGACAGCGGCGAAGCGCATCCAGCAACTAAGTGGAGATCAGTGGTACGAAGAATGACCGAGAGAAGAAAGCGCGCTTTGGCTGCTAGTGACCGAGCTGGACTCCTGTCCGATTCCGAATAGGGGCACATATCATGACTCTCGCTAACCGGTCTTCTTACGCGTCGGCCACGTTAACCCCCTGCTATCGCTGCTAATCCCTGCTGTCGCTACTCAGCATACTAATCCTCTAGTACTAGTTGTTTTCGCTGTCGCCATGCAGCGCACCATATGGGAGGGCGGCAGGACAACCACACGTATCATTAACGATATTTAAACTTCGCGCGTTGTGTCGTCGAGCTCCGTTGCAGTGTATGTGGCGCCATCGTTCCGGAATATTTAGTACTATGTGTTTTTTTTTGTGCTGTTATTTTGTATCAATAACGAAGCGCTTGTACGTTAGTCTGCGAAATAAACTGATTGCTGTCCATTTTTCTAGCGTAATTAAAATATAGCATACGCGTGTACTTGACCACATATTTTTATTTGTTTCACTTCTCTGTTGTGTTGTGCCTGGTTGTGCAACTTGTGCTGTGTGGTGTCTGTGTATGGTGTCTGTCTGCACGGTTTGTTACAGGATTACAGGGAACAAATTGTTGCTGTCTTGCAGGCGGTAATTATCAAGTCATCGTGGTAGAGCTTCACTTTTTCTGATAAGGATTGCAACTTGAGGCGCCGTTCTTCGTTCCCCCTGCGCGAATCGGTACTACTACCAAGACAACCGCTACTGAACGACTCTCTCCGAAGCAGGTCCTGTATTTATCATCACCGGCGGCCTAACCACCCATTCCCCCAACTTCGACCACAGTCCTCCTTTACGCATTAAAAGCATTAAAACTACTACGTTCACCACTGCATTCGTGTGTTCGACGCTACCGACACATCCGTGATGTGTTAACGCTACCGACGCATCCGTGATCGCTTCAACCTCCGGGGTGAATGAGACAGGCGTTAGCAGACGCCAGGACCGGCGATATCGTCGACGGCCGGCTTTGTGCAATTCGAGCCGCCTACCCTCCATTCAAAATTCTGGTCGTCGACCACGGGCACGCTCCACCAGGCTCCACTCCTTTGCCGAACACGTCGCTTCAGCGGTACCATTCTACTCATTACAGTAATGTTTCAGGAATTCACGTTATCGTACTACAAATGGCTTTATTAAAAAGAATATGTAACGGCGAGAGTAGTCTCCGCTAATTTAGGTTTCTAAACCAAGAACTACAAATTAACTTCAAACATTTGTGCACAACAGCGGCAGCAACTGGTCACTTGAGGGAGGTAGATTTCGGAGGTGATCTCTGAAGAGCTTGCTCAGTTATCGCTCAGGTCTCTCCTCAAATCCACGCAATAATCTTTCGCCTTTTACTAAAGATTACCGTGGGGAGGGACACTCCAATGAGCCTATAGGCCAATTTTTGGGAGGCCTTGCCCGTTTGGGCGAGGCCTAATCATGAAATCTAAAGTCAGAATCAACAGATCACGTGCGAGCATATTCTTGCCGACTCGGAACACCGTGGGTCGGATGTGTGTAACCCTGCCCGTGTCGAGCGTACGGCCGTACTCCTTTCGCGAGAGCCGTGTGGTCCTCATACCAAAGCCATGACTACAAGATAGCATCGATACTAACCTGGCGCGGAAGTGTCGCACTGCCGGATATTGTGAGCGACGCCCAGAAGTAATTATACCCCTGTCACTCGGGCACTTTCAATCGCGATTGAGTCGAGCCTCTGCTACACGGCAGTTTCAATCGCGATCGAGCTTTAGCGGGGGCTCATATGTTTTGGGAGCTCGACACTCCTATGTTGAGCGAGGGTTTCTTGCGAGGGGAGCCGGGCTATGAATGTATGAAGTCGGGATATGATATCTAATCTGTCCATGTTATTATACTACCAACTTGTAGAGACCACTGGTTAGTGCGTATTCAATAACCTTCTCAAGCATCGAGAGGACCCCTCAGTGCTTGAGAAAGTTATTGAATACAGCACTAACCAGTGGTTTCTACTACAAGTTGGAACTTGGTAATAACCTGGACCGATACCTATCTAAAATCGCCGTACCTATCTCTTCACGAAACTTGCGAACCATATGTTTACGGACTTTAAAATGCCCTCCACCCTTACAAGTGATTGAACCCTGAACAGTGTTCTTTTTTCGATTATTCCCACCCTTCCTTCGTATCCCTCTCCTTCCCCTACAGGGCATTCATGCCCCCTCTGATAATAAAGGCATTCCTCCTTCTCCTCCTATGTGATGCCGGTATTACTGGGCATGACCAAATGATGCGGTGAAGTGAGGCTCGTTCCACAGAACAGAAAGGCGCAAGTGTCTCATAATCGGCAGGATATATGACGGACATGAGATGTGGAGTGGGGAATGATACTGTTTGAAGCTGCCTCAGAAAGACTGCATGCCTTTGACTGAGCGATGGATGTGGTGGTGGAAAAAAGGCACGATCCTGGCGGAATGAACTGCAGCGTTTTCGGGCGTTCCGTTTTTCTCTTCGTTGACGTTGACGCGCGACCTGTTCACGTATGCCGCCCGGACAGGTATCTCTGGTTGCTTTGTGTCTCTGGACCAGGCGAAAGCCTTCAACAGAGTCGAGCACCAGTACCTGCTGGGTGTGCTGAAATGCCACACTTCCCCGGCGCAGTTCGTGGCCAGGTTGGAGCTTATGTACACGGGAGTCTCGGCGTGCTTGCTCATCAATGGGCAGCTGAGCGCTCCACTTGTTGTGAGCCATGGAAGCAGGCAGGGTTGTTGCCTTTCGCCACTCCTTTTCGCACTGTGCGCCGATTCTCTTCTACTTCGTGTGACTGAATGCCGCTACATTCGCGAATTCCCTCTGCCGGGTCAGGTTAAGACCACCGCATACAACGACATGTCCCTGTTTTTGTAGGGCGAGGCCAGCTTCGCAGCGTTCCTACAGCTCTTCGGTGCATACAATGAGCTGTTCAGAGTTCAGCTAAACAGGGGCAAAAGCAAAAGCCATGCGTTTTGGGTCGTTTGCATTGGACCTGCCTGGTGGAGTGGAATGGATGGACGGGATGGGCGTCATTTTCTACCCTTGCGGGGATGTGGCGAACAGGACGTGGAGGGAACTCCTTGAGAGCGCAAAGAGGCGGCTTTCCATCGCGGCGCAATATCAGCTGCCGCTGTCGGAACGAGGCTATGTGATTAAGTCGTGTGTCTCAGCCGCGCTTTCTTACGCAGCTCGAGTGGCATGCCCGCCAACAAGAGTGATGCGGCAGCTGACTACGAAGTTCGGGGCCTTCTTTTCGGCCAGCTAAACAGAATGAGTGGCACGCGTCTTTCTGCGACTTCCGAAAAGTATGGGCGGCTTCGGTCTTGCCTGTATCCCCACTATGTGCAGTATATTGGCATTGCGAGGTGTACTGGATGTGGTACATGACCGCGACTTCCCAGGGAGGGCTCTTGTCGAGTACTTTCTAGGGACGTCCAGGCGGCTATTCTACCGCGAACGCGGCGTTGGCCCCTCAGCCGAGCAGCCATCGGCACTTTCACGAAGCTGAGACAGGAGCTGTCCGAATTGGAGATCACAGGAACGCAGCCAACTAAGATCTGTGAGCGCCTGGCTGTCTGATAGCTTGCGATGCGCAGCTGGGGAAGACGAGGAGAGCCAGGTGGAAACAACTGACTTCTTCAGTGCTTCCCTCAGACGTGAGGGACTTTGGATGGGAGTGAGGCTGGGGGGTCCTACCTACCAGAGATCGCTTGGCAGCGTGGGGGGTGGTGCCCAACTCCCAGTGCCCCGAGTGCGGCCAGGTCGAAACGTTGAGACACGCTATGTTCGATTGCCGGGTGGCACAGACCTTCTGGCATCTTTTGGGCAGGCTGTTTCGAGTGAGGCTTGGCGCTCGCACAAAGACACGCGATGCTTGGTAACCTTTCTGTTGTCGTGGGGGCATTTGGTCTTGTGGAGAAGGCACGGCTACGCGTACCTAATGGCCCGGCTCCAACGAGCCATGTACCCAATGCTCTGGAAAGTCCGTGCCCGTCTGGGTGAAGCACCTGGAGGCGGAGCTGGAAGCGCTGGGAGGGAAGCCTTCCTCTAGCGCTGGTCGAACCGCTCTATCACGGTGCGAAACCAACGAGTGCACATGGACATAGTACCATATTATTCTTTGTTGCTTGTGCTATTCAGCCATCTTGATTGCAATGTAACATGTGCTTTTGTATATGAGCTGCTGTGTTTTTCTCGATGTTTGTCACTTCGATGAAATAAAAATACTCTATCGCCTTTTACTAAAGATTACCGTGGGGAGAGGCACTCCAATGAGCCTATAGGCCAATTTTTGGGAGGCCTAAGCTTGGAATCCAAAATCAGAACCGATGGCCACATGCGCCCCCCAGATAAAACTACATAGGTACCACTCGTATACGCGCCACATGTGAAACTACGTAGGTACCCCTGTAAGTGCCCACGTGAACACGTGACGGATGTCGCGAAGGCTGGTATCGAGAGTTTCGCACTCTGACATGACGTATGCAGTGTTCGAACTTTACGCCTCCACTGGTTCCCCTTTTGGGTTTCACACCCACTCCTCCAGCCCTCTTACTTCTCTAACTAAAAAAAGAGTGTAACATCTTTTGTCAGCAAGATACCCCCCTGGGTATCTCGCCAAAATTGTCTCCTGCAGCAAATCCGAAGAAGTCTTCATCAACAAGCTATGCGCAGATGCCGCCTACACTCCTCACATCACCCAGAAATGGACAAAACGCCCCCACACACACCCACTATCCCCCTACTCCAACACTGACGCCAAATGAGATCTCCACCACCTAGTGTGAATGTGCCCACACTTTGCCAAACATCGCCCAGAGAGCCTAACAAACATTAATCCCAACACCCTACCACATGAAGCACATACTGGATTAGACGCATCTTTATTACGAACAATTGCCACTTTTGCATTGAAGAGTAATCTAGTGTGAGTGGTCTAACTGGGGCCGACCCCGTTAAGACTTTCAGGCCCCCATAACAAGAATTCCTTCTTTGAATATGGTCCTTAATTGGTAATGCCCTTCCTTCCATTTCCTCTCCCCACCGTAGGGCATATGTCCTCCTTGCTCCAATAAAAAAATTCAATCAATCAATCAATCTAAATCTGTATAACATAACAAAAGAAACGAGAATGCAACAAGCAAGTAATAAGAGTGCACCAACGGCACAGGAGAACAGTTTTATTATACACTGCACAACAAGGGAATGAGGCACAGTCAATATAATTTTTTTTCCCCTAATACAAAGTAGTAATACCAAAAAGCAGTACCGCACATAGATGGCACCGGTACAGTGACAGTCTTTGAACAAGACATCAGCAAACCGGGAATTAACATCTGCACGAACACTTATCCTACAAGAGCAAACAGGCTGAACAAAAAATACAGCACGTGCAGTTCTCAACTTAAAAATTCATTGAGGCTCAATCCGTTGCGATAACAAGAGAAAACTGAACATGCTAAGAGAATATGACATCATGTAAGCTCTACATGGAACGCATCATCGCCTATGCGCTGAAGCAAAAACAAGCTTGCAGTTGCCCACCTTTACAAAACATTATCCATAGGATAAAGCAAGCGAATCTGTGCACTTCTTCACAGTGCCGATCAATACTTAGCATAAAGGGCATGTGCACAGTGTTGAATCTCAGAGTTTTCTCAAGTAAGGGCCACAAAGACTTGACAAAAGCTGCACACTTGTATTTCCTGTTCTCCTGGCAGTGAAAGACAGCGGAAAAAAGAAACAAATTGACGGTACGTCGTTTTTCGGTATAGGTAACAGCTTTCACACAAGAGTGTTAAAAAGACGAACCTTAACTTGCCAAAAAAAAAACTCAAGTTCTGGTTGCACGATGCTCACATTTTAACAATCCCTACTCTTTCCAAGAACCAGCATGTGGAAGCTATCGTCGACCCAAAGTAACCCCAGCTACTCGAGTACATCTCCCTTTATCTCTAGACTCTCTCTTACACATTACACACCTCTGGAAAGCTGCAATGGAATGTTAAAGACGTAACATTTAGCAAAAAGAAAAATTATTACACACAAAGTACGTCAATTTGTAAAGACAAGAAACGTCATAAAACCTAGGCTTAAAGAGACGCTTAGTAACTACGTTCTATGGTGTGGACTAAAATAAGAAAGGGGCATTTGGAAACGTCGCTACTTTGCGAGAAGGTACAAATATTATTTAGTGTAATGGAGATGTGTATAAACCTGGCAGCACTTAGGTAGATACAGCGAATGCATTGCTAAAGGAATAACTTTGCGATCACGGAGTCACGCATACACATGAAAGCTCAGAACGGCAACACGAATTTAAAAGGCGTCGTGTGCAGAGAAAGTTGCAGTGTCAAGACTAGATGAGTAAAAGATGTGTATAAGCTGCTCTGTCACCTGATAAATAAAAACACTGGCATGCCATTTACAAGGCTTATACACGATACAATGATGAACAAGTACAAACAAGTGGAAATTAAGACGGAATTCGTATTGACACTTAATTGACACATTTTTGGTACTAACTGTTTGCTAAATCGGGTAATCGCAAACTTTGGTACAACAGATACGTATACAACGATCATTCTAGAGCAGCATTTATAATGAGCAACACGGAAATTGCTCTAGAGTAAAAAACACGTTTTTAACAAACATTCACGCCACAGGGCTCTAGAACAAATTGTACACGGATCACTTGCTACCGCATATCCCCACATTTCATGACACTGAACTGTCATGCAATGATAAAATCACTAGCACCGAGCAGACCTCTCCAAGATTGCACATCTAAACGCTGTTGCTGTCCATTACCCCCAAAAAACAATTTCGTTTTTTGCACATTTTTTTTTTTACACGCAAATGTCGCGGAGGTCCAAAAATAGCGTCACATACAATAAAACGTCTGAGCATGCGCACAAACCACGCAAGGTCTTGTCAGATTTAAATATTGTAATAACAACATTGGCACCGCAGAAGAGTATAAAAAATAATATATCTGCGTATATCGGAAATCTGCAAATGTGGCCTGTCCGATACATTTCTGCCTTATTCAACAACTCTTCTCACGTTCAAGCAGCCAACACGCAATCTAGCAGGAATGTTTACAAGCACCCGTGTGGCTGTTATGACAGTAAAACAGCAGTCTTGTCATACGACGACGATCTCGCCTTCTGCGCAAAACGTTTATCGAAAGTTTTTGCCCCCATGAACCGTGCACAAAAGGGTGCTGCTCGGTTCGTTATTACTGCAGGCATTGACTGCCTATGTCTATCACAGGGGACAGAGTCTTGGCAACAAACGTCAAGTGACGGTGGCAACTCGCATCTCCGTACCAACGTGAGCAGCCATCGTCGTTTCAAAGGCTTAAAAGAATAAAAAGTCTGGAAGAGCTGGCAACGAAGTGCCCTGGTCAGTGTTTTGGCGAGCTTGGCGTACCCGCGATGGCTGCAAGAGAGAAAGAAATAGAGAAGGAACATAAAAATTAAGCCGTTCCTCTCAATGTGAACGCTGTCGAAAGTTCAGAGCTGCGATTCGCCATAATGGGCCGTAGCGCCGTTATCCGCTCACTGCTACCACCCAATGCAATTCAAATTTCCCACCTTCGCAGTGCTCGCGCACCCCCTGCCTGAAACTGCGCCAGCAGGAGTTGTGTTCTTTTTGTGCTTGCTTTTCCTCCCGCACGTGCCGGCATTGCACTGCCACTTCTTTTCGCTTACTATCGTAAAAAACCAACTCAACGAGCATTCCTAACTAAATGAATGTGGATGCTGCTGGTTAATTATGTATAGTATTTTGCCTCAAATGTACCGACAGTTTTCTAAGTGCCAGCGGTTCACGAGTCTCGAACGCTTATGACTATATAAACCGCTTGCCTTTCGAAGCCTCTGTGTCACGCCGCAACGACAGCGGCTACGGCGAAATGCTGTGTGGCTCTACTTGGGTCCAGCGAGCGAGCTACAGCGACAAGGTGAGCCCCTAAGTGCTCTCACTTAAAAGCGTTTGACACAGCCCCGATGCCAAACTCCTCATCACAAACTTTTGTTGCAATTTTTAGTGGTATCAAGGGAACTTTGGAAGACGAGGCTATTAGAATGTAGTTCGCTTACAAAGTCGATTCATATAGATTGAAAAGTCATAAATTTGTCAAAATTTAACATCTGGAAGACTTCTATGAGGCGAAAAGAATCCATGAATTCACGCAACTGAGAACAAAAGGTAGGCAGGCTACACTCCTGACAAAGTTTCAAACTAACACCAACTGGATTATGGAAGTTGTATATGTAACTATGTTTGGCTTTGTCAATCACGCCTTGAGACAGGGGCCTTACAGTTCTGTGGCAAACACCCATGTAGTTGAAGCGTGGTTCAATTTGTGGGATCAAAAGGTAGCATGCGCAGTCAGATGTTTTAGAAATGCACCCATTGGGTGGATCCTGCGCAAACACAACTAGAAGCACTGAAAAAAAAAAAAAAACTGTAGCAAGAAGCTGGTGACATTACAATGATTACAATTGCATACCACACTGTTCCTCCACGTTCCAGTGGACGTTACTTTGTGGTGTTTGAGTTTAGCTGCACGATAACATTTCTATACACTGCGCATTCTCTATTTGAAACCTTAGCTTCACCTGCTGTTTCACAGCTTCGTATACTTCATCGCACAGAAAGTTATGCGAGCCCTAATGCAAGTGAAAAATTGAGCTGTCAATGATGCCTCTCTCGATGATGCAGCGACCATGAACCCGAACATTAAAAGTGCGCAGCAAATTCTAATTTTTAAAAGATAGTCGTGGAAGAAGCAAATTCCGACTAATTTAAAATTCCGAGCAAGTGCCCAGCTGTAGGCTAGTCGATATCGCTGGCAAAGTGGGGAGAGGGCGCTACCCCGGAATGGCACCAAAATTCAAGGTGGCGGTGACAAAGATCTCTTCCCAGAACAAAAAATGAACGGAATGCACACGGACCTAACATATTGCCAGAGAATGTTAGTCATTGCGCTCAAAACCATGAAAAGTCTCCTCCGAGTCAGTTCCAAGGAAAAGTTTCGCAGCATTACGCCTTAAGTCCACCCCAATCTTTTGTCGTCACGGTTCCAACTTCTGCCAGTCCACCATACAGGTCACCTTCCTCCAAACCATCCAGGGCTGTGGTTTATGCCGCAACCCCTGAAAGAGTGTTCCACAGCATCTTCCGGTACAGTGGCCCATGCCCCAGCAACAAAATCGAGCACATGCAGCCGCGACGGCTTCTTAGGGTTCCTTTGTGGTGTTCATTCTTCCACACACACAGGTAGGTATCACAGGCGATCAGGCTGCTAATAACAATTGGACAACTAAGGAGGGCATCTCTTAGATTTTAAATGCGTGGCGTGCAGTGTCCACTGACATTACTGCAAAGAGTTAAGGTCACCGGGATTTCCAATGCCATGGATGGCACTGAGGACGATTGGATACATGAACGTGCGGATGACCCAAGCAGCGGCGACGAGCCGAGCCCAAAACAGCAATACCGATGACGACATCTAGCGAGGATGTGCGCAGCTAGATGCCAGATACCCATCATTAGGTATATATTGCATAAACTAAATAGGTTTTCCATCAAGGATTGAAAACTGAACAAAAATTTCACACTTCCGTGGAAAGGGCCGCACCTCGTCAAAATCGTGGAAAAAAAGTGCGGCCCTTACACGAGTGTATACGATAGATGTCCACGTTTTCAAACATCGAGCCGCCTCTGTTTTTGGTTTCCTTCCTTCAAAAGTGTGCTTACTAGGAACAGCTGCATGTAAATACTCGGTGCACTTTGTACAATCTGCACACAGCCCCTCCAACACACACCCTTAAAATGCTCGCAATTTTGTGAGTTTTTTGTTAATGAGTGGCTGTTGATCAGAGTCTGTCTCCCTTCATAAGGCTGTTGCATCTATCTACCTGCCCATAACCACAGCAGCGAAAATTGAAGCAAACACAAACACGCACAAACCAATCAAGCACAAGCACAGGCCAATAGAACATTTTCAAAAGCTCAAACTTAGAGCCCACCACCTACGACAATACGCGTCACAGCACAGTTGACAATGACTCGGAGGGGCTTACACATACACAGCAACAATGGGTTAGTCTTGTACAGACACATTGTTAGTAAGCACAAGAGCATCAGCACGAAACAAAGCACATCAGTCTTGCAGGGCATTAGAAACAAAGTGTCACAAGTAAAACATGAAACGAGTGGATATGGCCAGTCCGCCTTCAAAAACGTGTACTGTCACTAAACAAAGGCTAGGACAAGATTTCCGATCACAGATGCCAAAACGGAGAGGAAAGTTCCAGCCCAAATTGTGAAACCCTTAATGCAAACACTGGAAGTCAATAACATTGTCTCTTAACGGGCAGCATGTCATTCTCACTAGCTAATCAGAATATAGGTACGTACAGTCAGTATAGCCCGCTTATAACAAACACATTGGGAATCGAAAAAAGTTGGTCTGTTAATATCTGCTTTTCAGATTTTGAGGATGTAAAAACGCAAAATTCAGGAAGTGTTGGCAGTTTTCTACCCTTGCATGAATTACTAAGAAAGGAGCCCAGTTTTTCGCATTCGAATTCGACAGCCATTATCTCTGCCTCTTGGGACTTTTTGATGGAAACCTGTTGGCCTTGACTAGATAAACCACATCATTTTTTTTTCTTTTTTGGCTTCAGCGTCTTCTAAAAAGAAATCTGCTGACACCTGTCAAATGTGTCGGGCTCACCTGACAACTGTTCCACAGTCTAATGTGAACATTAGGAGGTTTCTTTAGCAGGTATTCATTTAAGGTTCCATCAAAATGGGCAACAACATTGCGAGACTTCACCAGGTCCATGTACAGGTGAAGCAGAAATTGGCGTAGAACTTTCATGCGACGTTTGTGGATTTTTTTTCTTCGAACGGATGAAGGTTCTCGCGATATCGCTATCCCAAATCATCTTTTTGAACAGTTGCAAAAACTGATCCGCTGGAGCTGTAACAGCAGCATGAAGACACAACTTTCATAGTACACAAAATCTTGGCTTTAATCATGGAGTCATGCTGTCTACAGTCCCTGTCAAGGGTTGCTGCCAGAGAGGAAGTTATGTTTTTCATGCTGGGAGGTCATTTCCAGCATCAGGTTTGCTTCTTGCATACAACCCGCCACAAATCAGGCGCCCTGGATTAGTGCTTTGGAGCTTTCAATGGCTCTTAGCGACAGATTCCCCTCATTGTTGCAATGCCGACCAACTTCTGACTTTCTGGCATTTTGTCAAAATAGGAATGTACACATAACCCACATAAACACTAAACTTTACCATGAGAAATGGCATGCAGGAGGAGCCAGACGGGCCGGCCATCAACGATGTGACTTGCATTGGATTGGATTGGATTTACAGCCCAGATTAGTTGCCAGAAAACTCGGGCATAGTCACAATTGGAACCAAAACTTGCTGATATTGCCGCTGTGAAACGCCTCTGAAATCAGCATGACTAAATAAAATTCATCGTAAGTGCGTAAAATGAAGTCCAGGAGGTTTTCAGGGATTACAAGGAGCTCAATAGTTTCAAGGGCCCTTGAATTAATGTCCTCAAAATCAAGAATATTGAAAGATTTCAATGGGCTGCGTCAGCTTTGTGGACAGTTCTCACACGGCTTTCCACCCGCACAGGTGAGAAAATGCGATGAAAATGGTTTGCCGCTGGCATGGCTTTGGTTTTGGATTCGATCCAGCACACAATTCCATAGAGGGCAGCATAGTTGTAAAACATAATAATCAAAGTTCCCGGCAATGGAAAGAGGAGCAGATATGAAAATTTAAAAAAATCGAGTTCACCACGTGAAAAGTCACTTCTCCAAAGCATGTTAGTTGCTCGACTGTTTTTTAAGGAGCCCAAGTGGGAAGGAGTGACATGCTGAGTTGCAACAGGCCACAAGAGCACGTGACTGCCTGATGTCACGCCAAACTCCGTCAATTTGGTAGCGGGGGAAGCCAGCAACACTTCAGGAGCAGCGTGCAGTTTTCTTGAATTGAAAAGTGGAACAGCATGCAGAGCCAAGAACAAAATACACGTTTCACGTGTGGACCAGAATGGCCTGGCAAACACACTGTAATGCTTCTATTCCTCTGATCTCGGATGTTTCACCCCACATTGGTAGGATGGTTGCATCCTCTTCAGAGCAGGAGCCCACTGCTTCCGAGAGGCAAGTGAACGCAGCAAACACGACGACCGGCATCTACGGAACCGGAACCAATGGTGATAGCTATAATGGTCAGATAAGAAAAGATTAGATAAGATTTTTTCTTTCTTTTTTCTAGGTGGCGCTAGCTGCGCGCCACTTTCTTCAAATCCACTTGGAAATTGGCGCGTGTTTCCAAACCCTCGAATCCAAGCCGACCCTGGAGTTTGATATATCAGTATTTAAAAAAAAAAAACTATCGGCTTAGATTCGAATAAATAAGGAACTACTTCGGCATCCACCGTCGTTATCGGCGAGTCTACATGAATGCACCCCAATGGTCAACGTCTGGGACTAGCGTAATATGAATGTTGCATTCCAAATCTGTTTGTCACCTCATCACGCTGACAGGCCTTTCCAAATCAATCCTTGGAGCATGCCGCATTTACTTCGTGTGGAAATAAAAATGCACAGCCCCGCGTCCCACACGAGGGGACCATAGGGAACCTTCGTAGTCTGTACCCTGAACAAACACGAGACAAATTTATGTGTCACGACAGTTCGAGAACCACAAAGGAAGACTTCCCATGTTTTCAATGTCAGGTACACATCACATGTAGGTTCTTTGTTCGGTGTTTCTGAAATCACCATCATATGACCACCCTGCGTCAGAACAGTTAAGTCGACGTTTTGCAGGTCTTTTTGCGTATGTTCTGACTTTTAGACCGACTCATGCGGAACTTGGCTCATTTTGGACGTTTTAACACACAATATAGCTGAGTGAGCCCTGCCTTTTAAAATCTATCATAAAAAGTGGACCTAAATTTCGTTGAATGTATGTAAACAGTGCTTGGAAATTAAACTTCATTCTCTATGCCTGGTATTCCGTTACAACTGGTTAACTATAAGCGGGCTGCACTGTACTGTACACCCCCACCCCTTCCACCCCCTTGTTTGCATAGAAGGTGTGCGTATAGGGTTCACATACACAAGCAAGCACACATCACACAGAGAGAGACATTCACGGCCCAAATCACAGTACCCTGCCAGTTGCCTGGTTAGAAGAGCTTGTCTTGTTAAACGCACTGTACAAATTGGACATATTCACCAAGCAGAGCACCCTTGAATGAGTCCACAGCTCAACGAATGCGCCATAAAAACCTGTGCCCGTCCATTCGGTACGATGTGTCAGAAAAAACGTGTTTGGCTGCAGCAAATGCGTCATTAAGCGAAACCGAAGCGGTAGCATTGAGACGTCCACCTGGCCTTGTTACTGTTAAGTTGCTCCTCCTATTTCCGCACTTGAATTCGAAAAGTTGAAATAAAATGACCTGTTCTTCCGCACCTCGAATCAATTGCCCATTGATTCAGATTGCCACCGAGGCTTTACCTCGATGTCTCGATTGATAGCCGGTTTTCGTCTTTTTTGCTTTTGCCACACATCGCTCATATCCAGTCCGGCAAATGGCTTCAGGGCAACACAGGCCCAAAGTTCAAAGGTCACATTAGTTACGGCAATGCAACCTTACAGCCCCATGGTGGCCAGTCGAACGCCTATGTTTGGAAGCTCTTACACGTTCCACAAACTGTGTCACGCGTCCCGCCCTATAACACTGGTGGCAGTTGGTTGACGGCTCCGCGCAGTTAACACATCATCATTTCGTTGCACACAAACGCAGCGAAACAAAGATGAATTTTGTTTCTAGCGTGCGATGAGATGAATCCCCAGCTCTAAGCAAGCATCTCAAAGCCCCACTGCGACGAATGGGTGCAGGTGGTCCCCGTATATCTAGGAGGCACCAGTGAGAAGCTCGATAGCCAGGGATAAAGGAACGTCATCACCCAACACAGCAGCCACACCAACAACCACTGTTAGTGACGGCAGCGCAACGCACGACGACGACGCCACACAACACACAAAGCACGTGCCCTACAACGGCAGCACGCACGCACACAACAGCAGAAGCACGTGACGGCGACCTCGTCAAAGCACACAAGCGACAGCACCGCACACCAACAGGGCAGTCACGTGGTAGGCGAAACGGTAGGCACGGCGGGTCCTGGTAGGGGTCGCCAGGAGGGGGGCGTGCTGACCTTTCCCCTCCTCGAGTGGCAGGGGGGAGGGGTCAGAGGGCGCAGGGGGCGACCCTTCCCCCTGCCTGTCAACACGACATGAGCGGCGCCGCCTCACCGTCATCGGAGGAACAGGCCGACTCGCCGCCGATCTCGTCCAGGATGGGTGGCGACGCTTTCCGCTGCGAGCTGTGCCAGATGCCGTAGCCAAAGTAGATCAGCATCCCTGCAGAGAAAGGGTTGTGGGCGAGGGTGATGGAAGAAAGTCACCTCGGCAGGGATTCTAGGGACAAAATGAACAATCAGTGCACGAAAGACGAGACGCGAACAGGAAGAACTGACAGAACAGCTCGTGCGTCTTGTCGGTTACCGTATTTCCCGGTCCATAAGTCACACTTTTGTAGAAGTTTCAGCCCTCCTCGAACGACAGTTTTTCACGGTAGAAAAAAAAAAAAACGTATACAAGTCGCACCGGTGTTTACAATAACGTACTTATTAATCCCGTAAACTCATAGAGGATCAGTTCATTAGAAAGTGCGGCGAAAGTTACATGGTTGCGGCGGCCACCGCTTCTGATTGATTGTGAAGTTTAACGCGCCGACGCAACGCAGTCGATGAGGCGCGCCGTAGTGAGGGCTCCGGATTAATTTTGACCACCTGGGATCTTTAACGTGCACCGAAATCTCGTACACACGGGCGTTTTTTGCTTTTCGCCTCCATCAGAAAACGGCCGCCGTGGCTGGGAATCGAACCCGCGACCTCGTGCCCAGCAGCGCAACGCCTAGCCACTGAGCCACAGCGGCGGGTCGAAAGGAGCAATCACAAAGAGCCACCGCTTCTGAACGCAACCCCGGTAAGCAGTGCTAGACACTTGCATCTTCCTCCGAAGTCTAGATAGAACTAACTTCTCAAAATGGTTTATTGATACACACAGATGACATACTTACAGACAGCATTTAGGCAAAACCATTGAGGCCTTCTTCCTCCGACTTGCTAACAAATAATTCATTCATTTAAACCATAGAGCCGTGTCTCTTAACGTGCGCTGACATCACGCAGCACACAGGCAACTTTACGAGCGTGGACTACATGCAGTCGCCATGTACCAGATTTATTCCATACGTAAGTCGCACTGGTGGATGAGATGCACCACGAAAATTTCACAAAAAAAAAAATGTGACTTGTACACCGGAAAATACGGCCCTTCATTTTCGTGTCTCCTCTTTTGTGCACTGACAGTTAACGATGAAAAAATTAAAGCCGTTCCTCTCAATGTAAAAGCTGCCGGAAGTGCAGAGCAGTGATTCACCATAATGGGCTGTACTGCTGTTATCTGCTCACTGCTACCACCCAATGCATTTCAAATTTCCCGCCTCCGTAGTGCTCGTGCGTCCCCAGTTCTGTTGTTCTTGTGCTTGTTTTTCTTCCCGTTCTGCCGGCATTGCACTGCCCACTTTTTTTCGCTTACTATCGTAGAAACCAACCCAACGAGCATTCCTAAAAAAATGAACATGGGCGCTGCCGGTTAATTACGTATATTTTGCCTCGCGTACAGGGCAGAAACTTGGAGGCTCACTAAGAGAGTTCAACTTAAATTGAGGACGACTCAGCGAGAACTAGAAACAGAAGATGATAGGCGTAACATCAAGGGACAAGAAGAGAGCGGAAGTGGGTCAGGGAACAAACGCGGGTTAAGGACACATTAGCAGAAATTAAGAAGAAATGGGCGTGGGCAGGACATGTAATGCGAAGGCAAGATAACCGTTGGTCATTGAGGGTAACAGTAACAGAGTGGATCCCCAGAGAAGGCAAGCATGGCAGGGGGCGGCAGAAAGTTAGATGGGGCAGATGAGATCAAGAGTGTGCAGGGATAAATTGGTCGCAGTTAGCACAGGATCGGGATAATTGGAGGTCTATGGGAGAGGCCTTTGCCCTGCAGTGGGCGTAGACAGGCTGGTGATGGTGGTGGTGGTGGTGACGATGATGATGATGATTTTGCCTCAAACTGTATCTACAGTTTTCTCTCCGCTAAACAACGGGGCAATGCATGACAAGCGACAGCGGTTCACGAGTTTCGAATGCTTATGACTACTTAAACCGCTTGGCTTTCGAAGCCTCTGGAGTACGCCGCAACGGCGGAACACCATGTGGTTATCTACTTGGGTCTAGCGAGCGAGCTACGACGACAAGGCGAGCCCCTACAGTGCTCTGCACTAAAGTGACCTCGGCAGGGGTTCTAGGGACATAATGAACAATCAGCGTACGAAAGACGAGACGCGAAAAGGAAGTAACCGACAGGATGCACGGGCTGTCCCTTTATGTGTCGAGCCTTTTGTGCGCTGACAGTTAATGATGAATATTAATTAACTCGCCCAACTCACAGTCCACAGTCAGGGACAGTTGTAGCTAGCCCGGGGACCCGAATAACTTTCGATGATCTATGAATTTCGATAGTCAGCGCCTCTACCTGATTATTGTGTGCACTGAGCACACAGTGTACCCGTGGTCTTGCTAGCAAAGCACTTGTACGAGTAACACCCAGATTCTCTAAGATGAAAGCGGTCCAAGAAGTGCTTCACATGTAAAAGAAATGATCTGTGACTACCTCCCTTTCAACGACAATTCTTCTCCATTCAATACGCTTCTTACACTCTTTCTCTCTCTTCCGTAAATGGTAAGCCTCACCATCATCATCATCATCATAATCGACCTGCTTGTGTCCACTGCATGAAGAAGGCCTCACCCTAATATTTCAAGCCACCTCTACCTTGGGTATGCGAGTCCATTCTTTTCCCTCTGAATTTTCATAGTTGACCTCTGGATAGAGACCTTGGTTCTTCCCTATTTCCTTCTCGATCCCTGGGTGTACATCCATTGAATAGATGGTCTACCTGATGCTCCCTATCCACAACACATGCCCTGCTAAGTGGCATTACATGCTAAGCCTTTTTATGCTATTTCCCACTGTGAAAGGATTAGAGATTGGATTTACAGCTGTGGGTGTACAGGCACGTGCAAGTTTATGTGCAAACTAACAACGGAAGTTGCAATTTCGCTGACACAGTTTTGAACACCAAGTACGGTTGAACGTTGTTATTACGAATGAGCACAGCATGCCCATCCCATAGTCAAGTGTTTGGCGAAAATTCGTCTGATCAGGGGTCATATTTTGAAGTAAAAAAATCTCAGTCCCTGCTATTTTAGACTTCAAAACATAACTGCGAAGGAAGTTTGGCATCCACTTCAGTGCAGCCGTACGGCTACAAAGGAAAGCTGTAAAGCTTTCTCAGAAACTTCACAGTTGAAGAAAAATTCAGACCAGGACGAATTCTGGACCATGACAAATTTTTCTTCAACTGCAAAGTTTCTGAGAAAGCTTTACAGCTTCGTTTGTAGCCGTACGGCTGCATTGAAGTGGATGTCAAACTTTCCTTCGCAGAAACTTACTCCACCTTGGGGATTTCCCAAAATCTGGTTGATTAAAACATAAGTGTCCCCAACATGTGGTAAGGCAACAGCATTACGATTCAGATAGAACGAACATACTCAAGAGTGCAGCTAAGTCACAGTAACAGTAGATTGTGCGAGGCGTCCGCAGTCACCACTTCGAAAAGGCTTTTCACGCATGCGTAGCATCAAATGTGCTGCACGGAATCACACTGCCTCCTCACTTCTCCTTCCCAACTGTACTGGCACCTAGGAAACGAAAACAACAAGCTTGAAAGAGAGTTGAAAAAAGAAGGGGCTTCATCAGCATGGATTTCAGGTTTCTCCCATACAGGGAGTGAGTGATGTGCACAAATATGTGACGGCTGAACCATCTCTCTGCTCTCTAGCCTGCCTCTGGGCAAACTAATGTAGCGAAGCAAAGCAATGTAGCAAACTAAGCGGCAAGGGAACGGTTTAAGAATTTCCCCCTCATGTTCGTTTGCACAGCCTTCTTGAGTTCAGCTATAAAGATGGAATAAATGAACAAGCAAAAAAATTCCCGCAAGAAATGAGAAATGTGTGGCACGATGTTTAAACATGTTGTGTTCAATGTGTTCCTATGATAGTGTCATAGGCTGTGCTTTCCAGCAGACATTTCTGCGATGCTCCTCAAGCGGTCATGGGAAACATGTTGTACTTTCTGTCGAAGTGAAGCATTCGAAACTCTTTTGGAGCTCTAACCATAACTACTTCATCCTGTTGGTGGTATAGAAAGGTAAAAAGACGGTACGGTTTCCATACGGAAGCTTTGTCCCCTCTGAACCGGGGTGAACAAACCTTCCAAAAGGAAGATGAAACATACTTTACCTTATTTAAAAAAAAACCTTTAGTAGGTGTTCCCACGCTTTTAACTCGCAAGATTTCATCAAGCCCTACATTTTGATGCGTCAACGCAACCTCACTACTCGTGCCAATAGGGAGAGGCGCACAAATGGCGGCAGTTTCAAAGCGCTTGGAGCAACTGGGCTTTCGTGCCCAGAAATGTTCTGGCTTATCCAAGCAGCTGATATTTGATGGCCACTTTCACTACCAGTGCCGATGAAGATTCACGGCCCAATTTTCACCTCCATAACTAGCCGTTCTCCCACATGCTGCAACTTTGTTTGCACCAGGGATCACATTCTTGCAAGCGGTAATGGGCTGCAGTTACAGCCATGTCATCGCGTGCCGTGCCTGGCCGCACCATGTTTCAGAGTGCGAGAAATTGCACCCTGAAACCCGAAACATTGGGGGAAAATCTACAGAAGCACTTTTTCAAGTTAACACCCAAACTAAGGAATGCTTGTGCTCCTTTACAGTGATGGTGCACTATTGCTTATTACTTGTGTAATGTTTCTTGTTTTGCGGTCCGCAATATTTTTTGGCGTGTTATTACTTATTGTATAACTGCTTGATTTACACCTGTTGTGACGATGTTTTTTGCATTCCACATGTAGCTCATTTGTAAATTGACCTGCTGACGGTATCTTGATATGTTCAGTAGTTATACAACGGCTGTTATTATCTTGTGAAAACTTCCTAAGAAAGTCCCCCCTTACCCAATGCCCTGATGGGCCTGTAAGCATTATCGAACACTAATAAATAAATAAATATGCGGATTGCACTCATTACGAACTGCAGATGTAACAAACGCATTCAGTGTGACGGTCAAGTTTGTTATAAGTGGACTCGACCGCGGAATAAAAGGCAGGCACGTCGGTCAGAGCAGCGGAGTTGCCCTCTGCCCTCACCGGCAGCCATCCAGATGCCAAACCGAGCCCACGTGGCAAGGGGAAGACGCATCATCAGGTACAAGTTGACGAACATGTTGAACAGGGGGATGAACGGCACCAGGGGAACCTGCAAGGATTCAAAGCTTCAAAGTGGACCTCCCAAATCACACACAAACAAAGAATGAAGGGTCATCAACATTCATTAGATATGCAAATTCACATGATCCAGTGTTCAACTTGTGGAAACTAGATTAACTGAATTCTGCCAATAGAAGCAGAGCTGAAAGAGATCCACATTTTCTTTTTTCTTCAAATTTTGGGAAGCAACACTGGGCCTATCAGCAGGGTTCGTACAGGCTTGAAAAGCAAAAATTCAGGGGTTTTCAAGGACTTTCACGGACCAAAAAACACATTTTCAAGGTCCCCATCTAACGTTTTATATGGGATTATTTATAACTTTTCCAACACAATGCAAAAAGTTTTTTATTGCACAATACCTAATCACATTAGTGCACATTTAGATAGTTGCTAACAGGTTCGTAAATGCTTCCGCAGCTTTATTTTTTATTTCATGGCTGGTATTTAGACGTTTTTATTTTTCCTTTGTGTTTGCTGAGGCTGTTTGATTTCAAAACTTCGTTAATGTTGCCTGCATCTCCTGCTTTGTCAGCAAGAGTACCAGCTGAAATTAAATCCGCAAGTGTTGCTGCAAGGCAGGATGAACAATGTACACGTCCACCATTTGCACGTAAACGCAAACGCAGATGGAGCGTATGCGGCACAGCAAACATGCAAGGAGCGAGCGTCCACAGAGTAGATGGAAGATGCAAGATAGCGAACAGAAGCCAGTTCACTGGATTGTATCGTGACATGGATTGGATTGACAAGTGCCTGCTCCCAATGTTGCCTTGTAATAATGAAAATTCACCAAACTTGTAATTTCACGCAATACACTGAAACTTGATTGTTACAATGTTTTTTTTTACATTTGTTAGCACCTCAAATTCACGACAAACACTTTAAATTCTTGTGAAAAGACAGGGCCATTGATTCTCTCCGGAAAAATCAAGGGTTTTCAAGGACCATTAAAAAATTCCAGGACTTTCCAGGCCTTGAAATTGACACTTTTAAATTCAAGGGTTTTCAAGGTTTTCAATGACCTGTGCGAACCCTGTATCAGGCGTGCTGTAGTGGAGGGCTTCAGAATAATATAAAACACCTCGGGATCTTTAAAGGAGCCATGCAGACAAAATACAAGTGTTTTATTCGAAAGATTTAGTGTTTTATAGTGGCCTCAGCACTTGTCTGGCAGCAAACGATGCTTTATGCACTGATAAATTAATAATTTTTTAGCCAAAATTTCAATTCTCCCAATAAATCGTGTTTTCTTGGCGTCGACAATGACGTATCCAGAGCCGGGCCTTAAAACTAAAGATAGCCTGCTGACCAGGGCTGCTACCATCTCATCTTGTTTACCGCCTTCTTTCATAGATGGCGCTGCAGTACCGCTGAAGTGCCAGCGGTACTTTGCTTCTGGCTGGAGTTCTATACGTGCTGTATTTTTATCGGGGTTCATACTAATCGTTTCCTAAAACGTAAGCTATGGCTCGACAAACACGGTCATCAAAGTGACTGTGCCGCATATGCCAGTTTGTCTGTGCTGTGTCAGACAAGTCCAACGTGTCCGACGGCTCTGTTAGGCAGTGTCAGCCAGCAAAGTGCCACACTAACTGCTTCGGTGTTTCCATGTTCGTTCGTAACTTTAATTGTTCACCAAATAATTCTTACTACTATAAAAAAAAACGTGCTCTAAATTTAATTGCAAATAGCTCGTTCGGCAAGCATCTAAGCCCTGCCTAACTTGTGTTTGCTTTTGCCGGCCTCAGCCAATCGCATAGATGGGAATGTGACATCATAGGATCTGTTGTGGAAAATAAGCTAGTGGGTCGCACGGCCATTCCCTTTCTTCCCAATTAGAGCGCTCATTTTAACGAAGTGTGCATTAAAAGTGGTGTCAGTATAAGTTTCAAGAGGCAATCTTTCGAATGAACCAAATTTGTGCTTTGTCTGCATGGCCCCTCTAACATGCCCTGAAACCCTTGACGCACAGGCGTGTTTTTCCCCTTTGTTGCCTCCATCAGAAAACCAATGTGGCTTGAACCAGACTCATTCAAAGAGTAACATTTGGCTTCTTGCGTGCATGTCTCGAGCAAGCCTGCCACATAAATCAAATTTGTGCCATGCCGTAAGCCTCGCCAACCTTTCTTCACCTCTCTCATACAACGACATGCCAGTGAATAAAAGAGAGCCAATGAAATTCATGATCATCATCACCACCAGCCTATCTACGCCCACTGCAGGGCAAAAACCTCTCCCATTAATTTCCAATTACCCCGGTCCTGAGCTGACTGCGACCAATTTATCCCTGCAAACTACTTGATATCATCCGCCCATCTAACTTTCTGCCGCCCCCTGCAGCGCTTGCCTTCCCTAGGGATCCACTCTGTTACCCTCAATGACCAGCGGTTATCTTGCCTTCGCATTACGTGCCCTGCCCACGTCCATTTCTTCTTAATTTCTACTAATATGTCCTTAACACGCGTTTGTTCCCTGACCCACTCCGCTCTCTGCTTGTCCATTAATGTTACACCTATCATCTTTCGCTCCATTGCTCGCTGAGTTGTCCTCAATTTAAGTTGAACCCTCTTAGTGAGCCCCCACGTTTCTGTGCTGTAGGTGAGTACCGGCAAGATGCAGCTGTCATACACTTTCTTCTTCAGGGACAATGGTAGGCTGCCATTCATTATCTGAAAATGAATGGATTGACCCCATTCAAATTCCTCAAATATAAGGTCCATTCACCAGGGCTCAATGCCAGCCGTAGTGCCAGCTCCTGCACATACCTGGTGAGTATCTACTGCACAAAGCAGGTTATGTGGCAGACAAGAAGGAGACAAGCGCTTCCAAGACTTGGAAGTACTGGGTTTTGCTGCAGACAAGGAGGCGGCGCTGCTTTGCGGTCACTGTCCTAAACTGTCCTTGTTCTTTATCTAAACCGATGTTCCCAGTAAATAGAGCAGTGTAGATAAATGCGTACAGAAGAAACGCTGCCACATTTGATTCGCCTACGATCATTTGAGCGCGCCACTCTGCTAAGTGCTTCTTCGATGCTTGTGAATTCCTCAAGTCCTTTGCAAAGAACAAGTTCGCTCCAATAAACATTGACTTCAAACAAGATCCCTGCTTGTTCTTCACTGCATTACTACATTCACTCATTTGGGTAATGGGCAGAGCAAATGCCCGCAAACGTCCTGAGCTAAGGCGGAGTAGCACCCCACGTACCGCAAACGAGAGGTTGTCGGTGCTGGCGCTGGGCTGCCTGATGATGCAGACGATGCAGAAGAGCGACACCACGACCAGCAGCGCAAACGGCCCCACGGCCGAAGGCGCCAGGGCGAACAGCTTGTCTTCAGCAAACACCAACAGCGCCGTCAGCACCAGAAACAGGGCACCTGTCGCAAGAATGAGAAAACAGGAATTACAGGAAATACTTGGAACCTTCCAAGAATGTGAAGGAAAAAGCCTAGTCGGACCATCTGTCGATCTGCCGCAAAACTTTCTGCTTAACTTTGCAGTCGTGCCCGTCCCCACTTTGCCAGGCCCGTGGACAGCAGCCGAGGAAGCTTGTTAAGCTCACTCGCCATCGCCAGGAGCACCCCGTTTGCCCCGTCAGTGCCTTCGCCTCTCAACATGGCTCGTACTGCACGTGCGTTAAGGTTTACCTTCGTCCCGTCCTGCTGTGCCCCTTTCTGAAGGCACACTCTGTCGCTTTTCCTCAAAGCTCTCCTCAGAGCCTGCTCCCAAACTGTTATTTCCCTTTCTTAATGCACGATCCCAAGCTTATACTTCCCCCCTCTCACAGCTTTAACTTTTTTTAGACGATTCTGTGTACCTCACAAAAATTTTTTATACCTCACACATTCCCTGAAACATAGATATCTATTGCTTTCACCATTAAAAAAAAGGACATTACAGATGAGGTGCATGTTTCCTTGTGAACCTCATTCTCAACGTGTCAGTCAACTGTTTATGGCAGAAGAGCACATGCTGCTTCAAAAACTACCTAGCATGCCTATCACAGTCAGGGGGGATTGGCCGAAGGGACTAGCTCCTCCATAATCACAAAACAACATGCTTGAATAGCACATACTGAAAAAACTATAGCCGTTCCACTCAATGTGAAAGCTGTCGGAAGTGCAGAGCAGTGATTCGCCATAATGGGCTGTGGCGCCGTTATCCGCTCACTGCTACCACCCAACGCATTTCTAATTTCCCGCCTTCGCAGTGCTTGCAGGCCCCTACCTTAAACTGCGCTAGCGGGAGTTCTGTTCTCTTTGTGCTTTTCCTCCCGCATGTTCCGGCGTTGCACTGCCACTTTTTTGCGCTTACTATCGTAAAAACCAACCCAACGGGCGGCCTTAACTAAAGGAACGCAGACGGTGGCAGTTAATTATGTATATTTTGCCTCAAATGTACCTACAGTTTTCTTTGCGCTAAACAAGGGGGAGATGTATGACAAGCGCCAGTGGTTCACAAGTTTCGAACGCGTACCGTATTTACACGATTGTAAGTCGACTCGAATGTAGGTCGACTCCTGCATCTCTCTCTCTCTCTCTCCTCTCTCTCTCTCTCTCTCTAAAAAAAAAAAAAAAGCGAGCGTAGGAGGCAGCCCATTTGAACGCTGCTGTGAACAAACGCCGAGAGAGTTCTTAAGGCCCAGGTGTCACCCCCGAAAATCTTTTCAAAAGATTTACCAAAGGTGACGGCCCAGGGCACTCATGACAGACGGGACGATTCGCACAACACAGAAGTGACACAAGAACACGCGGCAACGCTATAGAGAAAGAAATACTGCAACGCGGCCACCTAGAAAGTCATATCACAAGAAGAAGCTCTTCCGTCAACTACCAATACCCCCCATACGGCGGCTCTTCCATCAATGATCGATGCTCCCTCAAGAGCCATACGCTCGTGGTGCTTGCAGTAGATGTTAAAAAAGAACAGCTTTTGTATAAGCATGCGGAATAACCATGCACTGTGGGGTGAGCGGGACACTTTATTCACAGTTATGAGAACACATTCGCTGCGAGATGACACCCATCGAAGCTACCGGCAGCGGCACTGGAGCGCGATATAAAAACAAACAACATGGCGGCTGCCACTAGCGGCCGCTTGCGATTTCCTTTGATTCGTGAGTACGTTCCTCGCATTCAAGAAGCGTTTTGTTCGTCTCCAATAAACAAAATGGGTATTACCAAATCCCTTGAATCAATGCAGGGTGCTGTAGGCACAACCACATCACGTTCATCCGAACGCGCTGGTGGAAGGTTAGCCGCTCTAGGTACGGTGGAGACAAAGCACACAGATCAGGAACGCCAACTTTCAAAGTCGGCATCGGCTTTATTGACGCTAGAATGTATAGAATGGTAAACGCTACGCTTCGACCGTAACCACAGAAACGAGGGCGTTACGCTTTCCCCACCTCGTAGCACTCCTGATTTTTCATTTCTCTGGCCGTTACAAGCGGCACAAAGTTCGATTTCGATTCTAAGTCGACGCCCCAACATTGGATTGTCAAACTTGAAAAAAGGGATCGACCTACAATCGTGCAAATACGGACAGTATGACTACATAAACCACTTGGTTTTTGAAGCCTCTGCGGGATGCCCTACAATGAAACGCCGAGCTCTACTTGGGTCCGTTATCTCGTGGCATCGCCTCATTCTGGCAGCCATTTAACATCGACCGTTACAGTGAACTACGACAACAAGGCAAGCCCCTAAAGTACTCTGCACTTAAAACTACCTAGCATGGCTATCACCGTCAGGAGGATTGGCCGAAGAGACTAGCTTCTCCAAAATCCCAGAACAATGCGTTTGAGTGGCATATACAAAAAGAAACCATAATGTAACAAAGCCGGTAAGATTCGTGATTCACTTTGCTACATTGAAATTCATGGCTACTGTTAAGCGCAAACCGTATGAAGTGTTTCCCGCACATGAAAACACAGCATGCTTATGGCAAGCACAGATGCTGCCATGGATGCCACCTGCATGATGCAAGCCACGGCCAGTGGAGACAACCCGGCACTTGCGGTAACGTAACCACGAAGCTACGGAGGTAGCTCCAAATACAGCTCGATACTCGATACTTCCTGAGAGAACTGGGTCATGAATCTGCACCCACGCTGCTACTGAAAGCAGTCATCAAATACCTGCCATGACTAGAAGCATCAACTTCCCAAAGTGGTAAGACTCGACTCCTCTGAAAGCTTTGCAAATGCTGCCCACAAATGAGCCCTTCCCTATCAGCTCAGGTTGCCAGGTTTGCCCACACGATGTATGCTGATTAAAGCGCCGCTCCCAACAAATGTGCGTTGTTTCTACCCAGGACTACTGCCATGGGGCAACAGTTCGGATGAAACCTTCCACATGGGCCAAAGAGCTCCATCATTTATGACATGGCCATCAAAGCAATCCAGTGCACAGCAGCGATGCATATGTAAAGTCTAAGCCAAGACCCGACACGCGGCAGCATGGACGAAGCTACAGAGCTGGTGTCCTTTAGGGGCCGTCCTGTGCCCCATACTAGTCAAACTCGCCCACCTCTCACCAAAAAGAGCACTTCGCAGCTTATTGTTATCACCATCATAATCATTAGCCTGTCTATGCCCACTGCAGGAGTCAGAAGATGATGATAAAGCGCAACTTTATGGTTTGAGAGATAATTGACAGTGAACGTCAACAAACATCAACCACGGAGATTCCGTTTTCAACTTCATGGATGTTTTTCCGCATCATGTGCTTGTCCCAAATACTGTTCGTGCCGTGAATACAAAGTCAGTCATTGACAAGATGATTTTACGTTACAAGGGGAAAAAATAATGCCTCAGAAAAGTGTCAAAGCACCAGATTTCTTCCAGGCAAAAACCCAAAATTGCACTATTTGAAATGGAAGTTGGGCTTCACCGCATGGCACGAGCACCACGTGTGCTAACATTTTTTTAATATCTGACAAACTGTTCTGCACAAGTCGACATTTTTTTGTAGGGTGTGTTTTTGAAATGTTTCCCCACAAAATGTACATTCTAATTTTTTTCTACTATCAGTGGTTTCTTACACACAACTCCTTATTTATCATTTTCTTCGACAACTTGACAAAAATTGTGATTTTAATTTTTTTTTCGCAATTACGATGCATGAAAACATTTAAAAAAACTGGTGTTATTGGAAAGGCCATTAAATAATCTGCAATTTGTGTTCCTGTAATCAGTGCCTAAACAATATTTGTAGCAGAAAAAAATGTGTTCTTGGACCCCTAAAAATCGGTCAATTTTCCCGCGGAAACAAAAGAGTTCAACTAAATTAACCCCTAAATTACTTAAAATTAAGCTAACTCTTACCCACGGCCAGGGTAAGAGTCTTGACGATGAACGCAGTGGCCTCCGTGGGGCTGGAGAGCTTGTCCAAATTGAAGAGCATTGTGGCAACTCCCCGCGGACCCGGTGGTTGCTGCTTCGCCCCCACATCAATGTCACCGTCGGGCTGATGCTCCTGAGCAACGTCGTACCTGCACAGCGAGCGGAACCATAACGCCGTCAGAGCGCATCGAGTGCAGCTCTGTAACATGGGTGAGGCGTCTGAGGGAACGCCCCCGGGGCACACCCAGTGCATCTCAGAACGGTTGCAGCTGTTCTTGTGAACCGACAGAATTTCTTACAATAGTATACACTAGAGAGGAATCTGGGGCTGCCGTCTATGTGGCTCACATCAAGGCCGTCTGTGTCATCATGGGCCACCATTATACCATACGCTTGCCTTACTTTCGTCGTCGGCTTGGATTGAAACGTTTTAGTGGCCGCAAATTCAGATGCAGTGCCACAAAAAACGGCAAGAAGAGTGCTTTGTTATATATGTAGAAAATAAAACACACAGTTTTAAAGCTAAGGGAAAAGGAAGTCAGGCATATTCCTTTCAATGAGAGTCTGTAGGAACGGTTGTCTTGGCATAGCAATGCATAGTGAAGAACGCAAACCCCCAAAACGCTTCAGAATCCAAAGGCTATGCAACCTCCCTCCCTCGTTGACATGGATTCCCAGGCGCAGTTTCCTCTCTAGTATACTTACTAAGAAACTCTATGCTTGTGACCACACACAGTGAACGACGTGCATTCAGAACATCAAAAGTGCTATGCTGCTGCACAACCACATATATTTGTGAGTTGCAAGTGTATGTGTGTACAGTAAAACCTCATTATAATGAAGTTGAAGGGGGTGTTGTAGTTACTTTGTTATAACCCTTACTTTGTTATAGCCAATGTCCTTTCTACTGGCAGTTTACATGCAAAAGAGGATGTACTTACCAACAAAACTCACAGTAGCCCACGAAAACAAGAAAAAGAATAGAAAAAAAAAACAGCAAGGAATCATTAACTTTATTTCATACCAAAGGGCTCATCTGAGATCATCCGACAGCACATGAGCTGGCAACTCACTTAACAGACAAACAGTCGTTGACACATGTTTGCCGCGCCTTTTTCAGACGAATGATGGCTTTTTCAGCTGCAGCTGCGATTTCGAGTCCCTCCCCGCTATCATCGTGAGCGCCAAAGAAGCAGCGTAGTAGGTCTGCCGCATTCCAGTATAGTGCCTGGATGAACATCCAAGCACATTACCGGAAGCGGGGAGGCGGCCCCTAGCTAGCGCGAGTTATGAATTACCACCCTGATGGTGTGGGGACCGCAACTTTCACGCGAACCCCTTTCTGGCTAGCTTCCCATCGCGGCCGGCGTGCAAAACGCGCCTCACTCACGCGAGGGGAACCATACGGGAGGGTGCCAGCGACCGGACGGTTTGTTGTCGCCCTGGTGGAGGCGTTGACCCTTTTCCCCTCTGCCTTACCCGAGAACCAGTTCTTCCTCGATACCAGCGCCACCAAATGGCGAGGTCTGGTGGGTTGTCGCACGACGAGAGGACGGTCTCTTGTCTTGGGGATCCGGTAGCGCGTGGACGAGCTGGGAGACTGCACCCGCGCTCGCACGTCGCAGCGCTCCGCTGCTCTGGTATGCTATCGGCGAGTCGAACCATCTCGATCTCTAGCGTTGTTTAATGCTTCGCTCACAGTGTTGCCGTTATGGCCTACGATTAGTCTGTATGCAGTATATTTGATTTGCACTTCGCAATAAATGCTGCCATTGATGTTTTGCCCTCTCCACCTCTGCCTCTGTCTGTCTCCGCAAACAACGGACCCGTCCGCAGCCGGCGCTCGCAAGGCATGTTTGCCGAGTGCGGATGGCTGCAAGGTGGGAAATCACTAGTGTGTGAATTGTAGAATCCCACATCTAGCGCCCATCCCTCTTCCACTGACGGGGGGAATTACAAGATGTGGGGTTCTATACTTCACACACTAGTGATTTCCCACCCCGCAGCCATCCGCGCTCAGCAAACATGCCTTGCGAGTGCCGGCTGCGGGCGGGTCCGTCGTTTGCGGAGACAGACAGAGGCAGGAGGCGGAGAGGGCAAAACATCAATGGCAGCATTTATTGCAAAGTGCAAATCAAATATACTGCATACAGACTAATCGTAGGCCATAACGGCAACACTGTGAGCGAAGCATTAAACAACGCTAGAGATCGAGATGGTTCGACTCACCTATGGCATACCGGAGCAGCGGAGCGCTGCGACGTGCGAGCGCGGGTGCAGTCTCCCAGCTCGTCCGGACGCGTCCCATTGTGGCGCGTTCCCCAGGTCAGGACCAGCGCGCCGAAACGTCCGCGCGCTACTGGATCCCTAAGACAAGAGACCGTCCTCTCGTCATGCGACAACCCACCAGACCTCGCCATTTGGTGGCGCTGGTATCGAGGAAGAACTGGTTTTCGGGTAAGGCAGAGGGGAAAAGGGTCAATGCCTCCACCAGGGCGACAACAAACCGTCCGGTCGCTGGCGCCCTCCCGTATGGTTCCCGTCGCGTGAGTGAGGTGCGTTTTGCACGCCGGCCGCGATGGGAAGCTAGCCAGAAAGGGGTTCGCGTGAAAGTCGCGATCCCCACAACGGGTACCAAAATGGTCCGTAAACGCTCGTTGTGGAAAAGAAAGGTTAGTTATACCAGAGTCCTTCAATGCTTTTCTGGTCACGAAACTTCTCCGTAACGCTATGGGAGAGCTTCATATGGGGACCAAAGCTCCCGCGCGGTGGCGCTACGAGTCTAGTGAAGGCGGCTTGGACGGCGGCGGCCGCATTTGCAGTGCGTTGGAGCGCGAGCTTGCTGGTGTTTGTTGTGTGATATAGCTTTCTAAACTCATTACGAAGGGCAAACTATGCGAACTACCATGCCTCTGACGTGCTGTGTACCTGGTTGCCGCTCTGGCTATCGGAGTACAACGGAAAAGGCTTCGCTGTTCTGCCTCCCAAGCGACCGCGAACAACGCGACAGGTGGAAGCGAGCCATTCCACGACAGGAGACGGACGCTTTCAGCTTCGAGTCGAAGGCCGTTCGTGTGTTCGAGAAACATTTCGACCCCACGGACATTATTCGAGCCGATGAGTTCAAAATAAGTCGACAATCTGTACTTCTGCATCGCGAGAAGCTCAAGCTCCGCGTCGCCCCGGATATTTGAAAACCTGCCGGAGTATCTTACGAAGCCCAAGCCACGATCGCGCTCACAACGAGAAAATCCGTCTGCTAAACGTCGTCGCTGTTTCGTCGCCGCACAAAGATCGGACTGCAGCTACTGTGATTTTGGTTATCCAACCAGATATTTTGAATTTGGAAAGCGGAGCATGGCTATCTTTGCCTGCATATATTTTTTTTTTTTCACTTGCCGGCCGCGCTTGCCCAGGGGCTAAGGCATTGTGCTGATAAGCCCAAGGACGCGGGTTCCCAGCCGCTTTTCTGATGGAGGCGAAAAGAGAAAACGCTTGTGTGTTCGACATTTTGGCGCAAGTTAAAGATACCCGAGTGGTTAAAATTAATCCGGAGCGCTACGCTACGGCGCGCGCCCCATTGCCTGTGTAGCGTCGGCCCGTTAAACCTCATAATGAACCAATCAATGTTTTTTAACTCGCCGTTTGGGTGGGAGGGGTGTGACAGGCACTGAGCGGGCGAGTTTTTATCTGTTGACACCTTATGCCTATGAGAGCAGCCGAGAAAGTAGCTCAAGGCTGTAGCCTTTACTCCTACCCTGGCCCCTCCGCGCGCCCATTATTCTGCTTCTATTTCATGAGCGTTTTTTTCCCTGCTGTACACGTTCACTTTCCGAATCTCGATTATTTTTTTACATTATTAGCGCGCTATAAAATAGCGCAAACACAGCGCTAACCCAACGTGCTGTACGTTTGCACACCTATTTGCTCAGCGCAGCATGTCACGCCCAGAGCTGAATACAGATTTAATTCTGGCGCCAGTTCACTCAAATCATGCAGGCGGCTGCAAAGGCTAGTCAAAAATTGAAAACGCCAGATGTCCGCCTTCTCAAAGCGAGAACGTAGCGGTGCTTGCCGCAACGAACGAACACTGTAACATATGCGCCTCAGTAACACCCATGGTCTTGCCTCAATTTCACAGCTGAGCTACGGGACAACAACTGACTCAAAAACAACAACTGACTGACTCAAAAACTGACTCAAAAACTTCGCTCGCGTTTTTACAGGTGGAAATGAAGAGCAGATGAAAGTAGGCGCGTTGCCGACGGAGAAACAGCCGGCCAGCAAGCGTCGTCGACCGCCGGCGAAGCCTTCACGTTAACAGGGGCGATCCTAGCGGCAGCTTTTGTCCCTGAATGAAACTTTGGCCGGAGTTTCGTGACCAGAAAAGCAATGAAGGACTCTGGTTATACCCATTGCGAGAAAAGTTTAGCTTCGTTAAAATGAGGTCCTAAATACATTAGTGTCTATGGGAATCTCAAGGGGAATTATGATTGCTTCATTACATTCGTTAGTTCGTTATATCCCATTTTGTTATAACGAGATTTTACATATATATATATATACCGTATTTACACGATTGTAGGTCGACCCTTTTTTTTCAAATTTGACAATCCAATGTTGGGGGGTCGACTTAGAATCGAAGTCGAACCGTCTACTGCTAGTAATGGCAAGAGAGACGAGAAATCGGGGGTGCTACGAGGTGGGGACAGCTTTGCACCCTCGTTCCCGTGGTTATGGTCTAAAGTGTGAACCGCATGGGGCGTTTTCTGCTCGCGAAAATGCGCCGCGCTGACGCTGCCGCGAATACCACCCGCATGCTGCGCGCTACGCGATCGGCGGCGGCAACATGGCGGCGTCACCAGCTGCGAAGAGGTGCGCGTAGCTCCAGCGACCGCTTTTAACCGCTCTTTAAGATATCACTGAAGGCACAAACGAAGGCGTTTGTGCAGGAAAGGAGCTGAGAATGTGATCGAAAACGACACTATAACGCATTATCCGCGCCGCTAGGGAAAGCACCAATCAAATATCCACCACTGTGGTAAGCCTAAACATCCCCGGCGGCGCCAGACGGCTGTCACGAGCGCTATCAAACTGCTACCATGAAGAGCGCGCCTCCCCATTGGGGGCAAGTCGTCAGGCTCCTACCACTGCTGCGCTCGTCACGCGTCATACCGCGGTAGAACTGGTAGAACTTAAAAGCAGTAGAAGCTGCCGTGGCGCGCAATCGTCGATGCGGGCGTGAAAAAGTCGCCCGCGCAACGCCGACACACACGAATCGCGTGCAAAAACGCGTCAAGAAATGTTTTATTCTTCTCTGATAAACAAGATTAGCAATAGCGAATCCCTTGGTTCAATGCGCGGCGGTAACGTAGTCCAAATCATATCACATTGTTAGTACACTTCCGAACGCGATGGTGGGTCGCTCAAAAGTAAATCGCACGCGGCCGCTTCCGTCAGCCGCCATGTTGTTTGTTTTGGTATCGCGCGGCAGTGGCCGCTGCCGGTTGCTTCGATGGTTGTCATCTCGCAGCGAATGTGTTCTTCCTGCGCAACCCACAGCGCATGGTCATTCCTGGTGCTTATACAAAAGCTTTCCTCTTTTAACATCTACCGCGCATACCGCGAGCGCACGGCTCTTGTGGAAGCATCGATCATTGATGGTAGAGCCACCGTGTAAGTTGACGGAAGCGCTTCTCTTTGTGATACAATTTTCTAGGCGGCGCTCGCATTTTTTTTCTTGAGAGATGCAATTTTGGGGGGTCGACCTACATTCGAGTCGACTTACAATCGTGTAAATACGGTATATATATATATATATATATATATATATATAGAGAGAGAGAGAGAGAGAGAGCAATGAAACTGACGATGGCGGGGAAACACGAGAAAGAGAAAACACTTTGAACAAGGTAGTTGCCTCAGTGCGTTGCCAATGTTTCGGCAAGAAAACTATCCTTCGTCAGGACGAAGGTAAGTCCTCTTGCCGAAACACTAGCAATGCACTGAGTCTGATACCTTGTTCAAAGTTTTCTTTCTTTCAAAGAATATTGTATGGAGCACACTACTCTATACCACAGCAATCACAATAACCTTCACTGACATCTTAGGCTTCAGAAGCACCCAGCAATACAGGAGGATCTTAGCAGCAGTTTATTCCAACGAATAGTGGACCACCGATGAAGCGTCAGTAAATGGACTGCCTTGAGTGTATGCACGCGTGTATAATGATGCTGAAGACCCATCTGAAGGCAGTCGGTGAGTCGATATCGAATGTTCCATCCATGGCCCACTCTTCGTCTGAACTGCTGCCAAGATTCTCCTGTATTGCTGGGTGCTTCTGAAGCCTAGGGTGTGAACCAAGGTATATTGCTATGGCTACGACATCATCAAGTAGTGTGCCCATTACCATAATTTTGTGCACGGTTCACACCCAGGCTCAACCAGAGGCAGTTAGGGCATATTCAGCGCTACTGGTTTCTGTCACAACAGTACGCAGTGGAACACTTGTTCTTCCGCAATCATGGTGAGAAAATGGAAATGACAACGCTGTAGTAACGCAAGTTAGTAAGTACCACACAGCAAGCAGGACGTGTTAGGTGGCTAGTTAGTGGTAGACCACTCAAACTAATGGTCCGTTTCATTCTTTTAGGCCAAGTGTTTGGGGGTGGCCTGACTAGAAAAACAACTGTCCACTTGTTTCACATCTTTAATTTTAATCCAGAAACCCCATGTCACCTGCTGTGAACTTCTAACACCACCCTCACTGACTGCTTTTTACACATACAAGGTGTTGCAACAACAAATGCCCGTCTTTAAAATTTTTGTTCTGAATAAACCACTCCCTCGCTTCTGTTCATACTTGCACAAGGGTCGCATTTTGTGGCCTATTTCATTTAACATCAAGAACGGTGACGACACTTACTCGCTTTTGCACAACTCGAATAAAAAACAATTTCCGCCTATGAGAGCCGATGACAAACTCGGAAACATGACCACTTTACATGACGGTGGTTTTGAACACCACCTGTGGTATTCAAAATGAAATGCACGGCACAATTTCCAAAGGCTGGATCATTTTGTTACCGTCTTCATTTCCCCCAAAACAACTGCGTGCTATTTGATCTGCCATCGCATATGGCCGCACCCTCCTGCAAAGCTGGCAATGCTTGTTTCATTTTGGACACACCAAGTGGCGCTGTTGTTGTAAGGTAGCCATTTTTTTTCATAACGGCTGCTGGCGCTTTCATAGGCAAAAGTCGCTTTTTTCTAATTTCTAAATATGTAGTGCGGTGCCGTCCCCATCCTTGGTGTTAAACAAAACAGACAACAAACTGTGACCCTCGCGTGCAGTTTGAGCCCGAACGGAAATGTGGTTTAAGCAAGAAAAATTTTTAGTCATGCCCATTTACCGTCGCAACACCCTTTCAAATAAAAAGACCGGAAAGTATGAGAGCACAGCATCCATCACTTAATACCCGCACTCCAAAACGGTGGCAAACCAACCATCTCTAGCTAAGCTTGTTATGAGCCCGACTGCACGCACCATGATTCTACAACTGGACGCAGCACTTTTAAAGGGTTTTAACTCGCGGGTGACTCAAGAGAGATAGAGGGAAGTTGAAGACCACACCTGGTGAAAACCACAGCTCTCTAACCGTGCAACAATGTGGCTGCTATTACTCACTTCTCCCCCATTTGAGGATGATTACGGGATTTAATGCGCTGAATCTAAGTGTGGGCTATGAGGTGCACCGTAGTGGAGTGCTGCCGATTAATTTTGACCACTTGGGCGTCCATAACATGCAATGATATTTCGACACATGGGTGCTTTCGCTTTCCACCTCTATCTCAAAAGCAGACACCATGGCCGGGATCGTTTGATCAACGCCGCCTGTATAAACATTGCCTAACGCGTGAGCAAAAAATGGCCAAACAGCCACTCTCCTGTAGCTCTCTCCTACCCTTTCCCGCTCCGTAGCCTTCCTACGTGCTTTCATGTCCGCCAGCCAGTGCCGCTTCTCGGAAACTATGCAAAATAGTTGAGTTTGTCTAGCGTTCCCCAGGTGGCGCTCTAACGCCTTCGAGGCAAGCTGAAAGACACACGCTGTAGAAATGGGTGCAGTGTTTGCAACTAGCGAGCAGTGACGCAAGGCGCGGCGTCTGCCGGCGCATGCCACTTAGCGGTGGAGTGGCTGAACTAAGCGTCCCCACCCTTCCCATTGGAAAGCGGCCGACGTGTCAGGCAATGTTTATACAGGCAGCGTTGGTTTGATTGACTGATTGGATTGTAGGGTTTAATGCGCCGATGCAACGCAGGCGATGAGGCACGCCATAGTGGAGGGGTCCGGATTAATTTTGACCACCTGGGGATCTTTAACGTGCGCCGAAATCTCGTACACACTGGCATTTTCATGGCAGGAATTCAACCCATGTTCTTGGGCTCAGCAGCACGCCTTAGCCACTGAGCCACCGCGGCGGGTCTGAAACAGGTCTAACTACAGACTACAGCTCACCAGCTTCAAGCAGGGTTCAGGAGGGAATAGGTCAAACAAGCAAGCACGCATGCAGGCAGGCAGGCAGGCAGGCAGGCAGGGGAGGCTTTCCCAGGACTTACATTCGTCGTCTCTGTGAGATCGAGACCGACAGAGACTGCTCGGGGGTGGTGACTGACGGGGGGCTGACAGGCTCATACCTTGTCGATCGACGTCGGTGGTAACGGTGGGAAGGAGGAGGAAGACAGGCAGTGGGTGTTGTAGAGGGCAGGAAACGGGAGAGACAGTCAGGAGGCATGTAGCAAGCAGAGCACCCGAAGCAAGTGCAGGTGGGAACTCCGTGCTGTGACGACCCATCCCACTCAACCTACCTTCTATAGTGGTGACAATTCCATTCCAAGATAGGCACAAGCTTGGCACTTGCGGTGCAATGCACAACATCAATTAAACGAGTTGGTATGCCGCACCCCACCTTTCTGAACCAACCTAGAAGATACCAAGCCACTTTTACTTATCAAAAGGAATGCGCCGAATTAAAAGAATATTTTACAATTTAAAAAAAAATTCACGTGTCTTGTAAAAAAAATATTGACACTCCTGGGGCTCGAGCCTAGGGCGTTCGTTCGAAATCCCACGATTTTATTACGTTCGAAATCCCGCGATTCTATTAACTAAGCTACCGAGGCAGAACATCAGATCTCTTTTAGTGGTTGCATAGAAGAATACGGGACTGTTCCAAGTTAAGCAGTAGATGGCGCTGCCCAGGTAATAGAAACGATTGGAGGCCCAATTGGACCTTCCGGAAACACAATTGGGCCAAATGGAATTACTTGCATTTCCAAAAGGTTCCAATTGAACCAATTGTGCTTTTGGCAGGTCGGAATGGTCCTCCAATTGTATTTTTCGACTGGGTGGGTGGGCTGCAAGGAAGTGGTCCCTCCGCCCACAAAGGAACAGAATCTCGCTCTTGGTCACCTAAGTGACCAGAGGGAAGGAAATCAGTCTGGGTTCTGGGAGATGGGTCCAGCTTGAGATGCATCTGGATATCTCAGTGGGCTAGAAAGTGCACAAATTCAGAATGTACCTGGAAATAAGCATAACTAACCCCGTAAGCTAGTTGGCACTCCACGTTCAACTGCCATCAAAGGGGCCATGAAGACAAAATACAACTTCGTCTAGTCTGAAAGAACAAGGCTTCAGAGCTTCACTGAGCACCACTACAGCCATGAAAGACGTTTTTTAACTGAAAACGAAAAAAAAGAAACGAAAAAAGAAACACAAGTATTGTAAAAACTTCCAAATTTCGTGCTACAGTGATGTGATATGAGTGAGATCATATATACGGGCCAGCCCTAAAAGCAGACTTATCAGTGTGTGAACCCCACGCTAGCGTTCAAGATATGCAATCAAACAGAACTAGACGCCCCACTAAAATTGCCCAGTCGTTTTTTTTTCTTGACGGTGGCTTGGGTTGGTACGCACTAGTGCAACTAGATAAGATACAGAGTATCGTCAGTGCGGTGCGCAAGTGAGCAACGGTGGCCATTTTGGTGTTCATCAGTGTTGCCAGACTGCCGCTTGTGTGACCTCGCCGCTAACTTTGACGAGGCCATTTGTAAACAACACTGCCGAAGACGCAGCAACACGGCATCTTCTGACGCACTTCTGCCGCTAAAATTCTGCAACAGGAGTTATCTTTGATTCGCATTCGGAACGTCGTCAGTCGCGTCCAGCCGCAGAGCAGGAAGGACAAGCTGACACTACCACAGTTGACTGACAGAAAATGCATAAACAATAAAATGGAGGGGCCCATGAACCGTCGCAGTGTAAACAAATGTCGCGTGATGCGAATTGACCAATGATCACGGTGGCAACACGGAACAATAGGAGAAAAGATTGTTGCTCCTCTGTACCCTTATCTAGTGACACTACAGTTAAACCTCGATACAACAAAGTCGTACTTGGAGGTGCAAATTTCGTTAAATCGCGAATTTCGTAAAATCGACGTTTCGATTTTAAAGCCCATTTAACCAGTTATCGAGGTTTCGAAACCATGCCCATCACCCCAGAAACAACTGCTATATAGTTACCAGTCCACTTAAACGGAAATTTGTACTAAAACTGGCCGCGAAAATCGTGTGAATGAAGTTTTAATACTTCGGCAATGGAATTCCGATAGCTGACGATAGTTCATGTGCCGTCGTAAAACCGGTGCTTTTTCCACAGCGCCCAATTAAATATGATAGCAGATATCACTAGGTTTTCATTTTGTTTTCTTCTTCTTTGTTTTTTTTTTTTTTAATTTCGGTTTCTACTAAACGCCGCTGCTGGTAAACTGACACGCGTCCATGCGCCGTGAACTTCACTTCGAACTGTACCGAACGCGCGTACTACTAATCAGGCGAGATGCTGGTTTGAGGTTACGCCTCTATTTGTCCGTTCGGTGGTAGGCTTAGGTGCCGCAAGCCGACAGTGTACAGGAGCTATGAAACTTCCGAGCGACTCTTTTTATGTACGAAGGCTCTGCAGTATGAGCGCGTGATGCAACCACAATGCTTGAGATAAAGCCACGTAAGTTGAGCAGAGTACTCGTGGACCGCTTCACTGCGCTTACGTACTACCACTAGAGCGGAAGGCTTACATTAATTCTCTTACGGCCAAATTCTAATGAACAATTAGTTCTGCACCCACTGAGAGCTAAAGAACTGATTCCCGCACCGCAGTTGTCAAATGAGCATGGGTGAAATGAAGATGACCGCATTTAAAGAGAGCAATTTATTGCCACCAGCACTCCATGTTCACGCCGTAGCAAAGAAGTCCATGAGCAGTGTCTAGCGTTTGTTCACTAGGGTGGGCATTACGTCACGCTCGTACACTGACAGCGCTAGCAAGGCTTTCTCTAAAGAATGTTCACCTGCGTGTCTCCGCAGAACATCGACCGCATCCATGACTTCGGTGGCTGTCGGTTTCACTGACACGTCCTCGGGCTCGGAGTCGGTGCTGTCGTCACGCACACGTTTATTGCTGACGCTTTCAATTATGGTGTCATTCTCCAGCTCTTCTAGGCATCACTACTAATGAAGTTGTCGAGGTTGATGTCGCTGCCTACACCACCATGGTCGACCAACTCTTTCCATGACTCAGCAACCTGTGCCGTTGGCTCCGTGCTCTCTTCATTGCTGACCTCGTCGTCTGATGCGAGCTCACCATGCAGCGAAGGGCGCGGCTTTTGTATCCCTCCTTTGCGGAAGCAGTTGGTAATTACCTCCCTTTTGGTCACCTGCCACGAAATGGCGAGCATTTCAACCGCCGTGAAGACGTCGATTTTTGTCTCTCTTCAGTTGCAGGTTGAAGAGCATCTTTTCAATGAGGCGCTTGCGATACGAGCACTTCACTCCATGAATTATTCCCTGGTCCAGGGGCTGAATGAGGGAGGTGCAGTTGGCTGGAAAGAATTCCAGCTCAATTTTCTTTAGCACCCAACCCTCAACATGATGAGCGGAACAATTGTCCCCGAGCAGGCACATTTTTCTGTTCTTCTTCACCATGTCGGTGTCCAGCTCCATCAGCCAGTCTGTGAATAGAGCTCGTGTCAACTACGCCTTGGTGTTAGAAACATACTTGACAGGCAAGTTTCTCCCTCTGAAACAACGTGGCCTCCTGCTTTTGCCGACGACCAACGGAATTTGTCACTCCCGTCCATGCTGACGCAAAGAAGCACTGTCAATCGCTGGCGGGACTGCTTTCCCCCCATGGCACTTCTCGTCCTTTAACGCCAGCGTTCTGTTGGGCAGGAGGTGAAAAACGGTGCCAATTCGTCTGCACTGTAAATATCCGCCGCATCGTACCGGTCCAAAATTTTCGGTAGCCAGTTACGCAACCAGTCCTCGGCACCGACTACGTTGGCCTCAGCGGACTCGCCGCTGACTACTTTTCCAACAATTGCGTGCGCTCCTTAAACCTCTGCCGCCACCCGCTGCTCACCTTGAAGTCATGGCAACCGAGCATGCAAGCAAAGTTCAGGGCTTTTTGGAGCATTGATCCACTTTTTCACTCGCATGTCCATAAACCAATTGAACAGTGCCTTCTCGACGTCCACATACGTAGCTGCTTTCACCTTTTTTCCGTCAAGCTGGAGCCAGCAGTACTCACGGCAGATGTGATGCTGTCCTTCAACTTCAGTATCGTTGAAAGAGTACTCTGTGGGATGTCGTACCTCTCGGCGACAGTTTTTTTTTCTTCTCACCATTCATTACGTCAGCGCTTATTTTCCCTTTCATCTCAAGAGTGAGCACTTTTCTTCTCTTTGGAGCACTCATGCTACTTAAAAGGCTTACCTACTGACGCACGAGCAAAATATTAGCGAGAACAACCTAGAGCAGCGGCACCATGAACAAGGAGGCCTCGCAAAAAATATTTGAAGTAGGCTTCCCCAGCCTAAGCGTAGACGGCGCTGGCGTAGGCAACGATGGAGATGTCACAATGGTGTACGCGCTATTAAGCCGTCTATGACTGCTAGCGGTTTGAGCAGCTTCTTTCAAAATGCAAAAAGACTAACATCATCATTCTATCTGGTTTACAACAGATGTTACGACTGTTTGAAGTTAGGGCTTGGAAGGCAAAACCACTTTTTCTGGTTCCCACCCTTCAAGCCTAAACTTCAAACAGTCGTAACATCCGTTACAGACCAGATAGAATGGTGATGTTAGCCTCATTGAACTCCTTGATTTGTGCACAGTTCACTCGTACCTTGTTCAGCTGCATCCCTTTAGCAGTTCTTTCACAAAAACTTTAAAACAATCAAATAAAAAAATTCAAATAAATTTAAATGTAGTTGTTTCACACAAAAACAAATTTTATATCTACAATCGGAATAAAAAATACACATGTCCCCCAATTTTCATCGTCGTAACTGTAAAAGTTTTTTGGTTTTAAGACCAGTGTGCCTCCTGCAATTCAATTTTTCCTCGTTTGCACTACCGGCACCATTCGTTCGGACCGCATGCTACCGTTTGGGTCTGGCGCTTGACCCGCGTTTGTATTTTGCGGTTGAAATATTGTTCTTCACTTGGAAAACTTTCGCCCACATAAACATCTCTTTCAAGAATTCTCTTAACTTTTGGCCTGGCGGCTGAATCGGGAGACAGGCACACGAAAATTTTCAGGTTTCAGTAGCCCAAGAAACACTGGCATACCTGAGCATCAGCACCGAGACCGCAACCAGGCTGTAGGCTAATAGCGTTCCGATGGACATCATGTTGGCGAGCTCTTCCACGTTGAACATCATGGCCATTACACCTGCGGCACTACAGCAACAACAACCAACTGAACATGAGGAGTGCGCAAATGTTAAAATTTTCAAACACGAATCGAATACAGATGCGGCAAAAAACTGCCCTCAAATACCGAGTCGAATAAGTCGGTAGTATTAAAAAGATACAAAGCCAGTGGCAACAAGTTTTTATTATATTTCTAGAAACTGCTGTCAAACAATGAATCGAATAAGTTGGTACTATTAAGAGCCATGAAGAGAAAATACAACTTCGTTTAATTTGAAAGAACCAGGATTCAGTATCTCACTCTGCTCCATTACAACCTCAAAAGATGTTTTTTTAACGAAAAAAAAGCAAGAAGTATCTAAAAACTTTCAAATTTTGCGCCACAGTGACGTGTTATGAGCAAGAATGACGTCATACGGGCCAACAATAAGACATAATTTTCAGTGCGATAACTGCACGTTAGCATTCAAGTGATGCGGTCAAATGGAACTAGAGGCCCCATTACAGACGTCCAGTCATGTGTCGTCGCGACAGGTCAGTTAGGCGGCCGCCAATTGCACAAACAAGGTTCCGCAACGTCATAGAAAAGTTGTGGGAAATTGGCTAGGGGTTCGCGACTGCTTCACACGTTTTCTTTAACATCTCCGTTATTTGATCGAAGATTGCGATGATATTGGTATCATTGTTATCAGGACTAAGCAGTCTTTCTAATAAACTCAACTTGTATTTTGTCTTCGTGGCTCCTTTAAAAAGATACAAAGCCAGTGGCAACAATAGGTTTTATTATCTTTCTGGAAACTGCAGTCAAACAATGAATCGAATAAGTCGGTAGTATTAAAAAGATACAAAGCCAGTGGCAACAACGGTCTTTATTATCTTTCATTTGTTGAAACAGCACTTAACTTCACTGCAGTTAAAGAGACGTAGTAATGCGCTCATTACCAATTACTGTGCAGAGTTAAACATTAACTGCACAACATGCACAAGAAGTACGTGCACCCTAAGCACCATTACCTTTATGCCAAAAAAAAAAAAAAACAAAAAAAAAAACAAAGAATGCATGTTGTTTTCACCGGACAAGCCATTTGGGATGCAAGAAATTAATTTATTATCACGCTAGGACAGCTATCATCACCTTCAAGCTGCAACATACCCTATGGCAAACCATTCATCGGGGCCGCTTTTCTTTTCAGTCAAGTAATAAAAACTCAAAATACAAAACCAAAATTTAGAGCCCTTCTGCTACTCTGAAAACGGAATAGTACCAGTGAAGCTGTATTGGTGGATGATAGCTACATTGAGTTACAAAGGATGACTTGCCACACTGATCAAATCCAGATACATAACTTCCCTAGAATTAATTTGAAATTAATTGTCATATTATTTGTTCTGCAACAGTTTCGACAAAAAAAAGGAGTTGCAGCCCTTTACCAAAACTACACTCCTCCAGTGTGCGGCCAAGTATTGATAGCAGACAGGAATTGTTTGCAACTTCGCCGTGTACTAGATTCTAAAGACAAGTAAATGACACCACAAAGTAAACAAGGACAGATGTCAGCTAAGTCACATTTTTTAGCTTTTGTCATGCCCACCTCTCGCCCCTCTTTTTTCAAAAACCTCACTGACCGGAAAAGACGCCCGAGAGGGCGGTGCGATGAGGGGTGTCCTGAGGCGCGGATGGACGGTGGCCAGGAAGCGGAAGATGAGTCCGTCCGAGCCCATGGCGTAGAGGACGCGTGGAAGAGGGAACATGGCTCCCAAGAGGCTGCACAGAGGCACACGGGAGGATAACAGGCCAGGACGTGAGGACATCAGCACCAGCCCACAAGCACTCAGGCTCAGGGGCGGGCAGTGCTGTGACTAGCTGCACCTCTTGTCTGCATGATTTTTAAACACTATCATCATCACCATCACCATCATCATTAGCCCATCTAGGCCAACTGCGAGGCAAAGGCCTCTCCCAGAGATCTCCCAATTATACCCGGTGGTCGATCTCCATAGATCTACAATCATTCAGTTGCAATTGGTGGGCGAGTAGAACAGGATGCCCACAAGAGCCAACACTTGGCTTGATGTTCGCTGTGTTAACAAAACACACAGTTTGCGAAATTCGTGTACCTTACTTTTCTAGCAACTTTGTGTCTACTATCTTATCTATGCAGTCGCAACTTCCAGACCATCGATAATTTTTGAGACCCTCGCGCAATACGAGGGTCAGTAGAAAAGTTCTCAGCCACGCACACTATGGGTGGAAGATTGCTCTGCACCAAGTTTAAAAGTTTTCAAGGGTTCACTCTTTTTCAGCCCAGATAACAACTTAGCCACATAAGCCAGTCCAAAAAGAGGTGTCGCCATTGTGAAAAACTCGACTCGTTTGCAGAGCTCGTCATGGGAATGCAAAACAGCTTCATCCATTCAAAATCGCTGACAATGCAGCTTTATATCCCTTAACAACAACAAAAAAATCACAGGGTACCAGATTGAGCTTGTGGTCGGTGATAGGCTAGCGTCATGGGATAACCCCCAGGAAGGAAGCTGTCTAGTGGGCCTGCCCAGTGGCCATGATAGAGCGAGGGCTCCCTGTTAAGACCTGTTGTTGGTCGCTTTCACTTAAGTGCTGGCAGGCAAATCATCGTACACACTTCATCAGTATCTGCCCTACGGTCTTCGTCAGCAACCAATGACATGCGACCCACTTTCAAAGAAAAAAAAAATAAAGATGCCAGCAGATTTTCTCCAGCACTTCTCCCACTCTCAACATTCTTTGGTTAGTTCTCCTCCCAAGGCGAACGCTGAAATTTTGTTTTCCCTTTTTGGCCAATTTTGTTCACCAGTCTTGCTAAGTGGGCACGTGCTCGGGGAGTTTTTTGCAACACGGGAACTCCATCCAGTAACAGCAGCTTTGCTGTTAAAAACTGCTAAGCGTCATCAGCAAGACAAGGCACACTGGGAATTTGACAGCCCTAGATGCCAAAACCATCAATCATTGAAAACCAAAGCAAACAAACAATACGGTTTTTTTTTTTTTCTCGCCGAAAGAACCGGAAAACCGGTGTTAGCAGGCTGCTTACAAGTTAATCACGGCCAAGAAACTCATAAGTTCCCCTGATAGTTCCATTCTCGACGTTTCAAAGAAGAGGGATCAACCTTGGAGTGTTAACACAACTCCTTCTGAACCTTCTCACCTTGTGGAGAGGCCCGCCAAGGCTCCAATGGAGATTATCCACTTGGCAACAGGCCAGCCAACCTGCAAGGGAAGTGGGACTCTGTTGCGGCGACCAAGTTATCAGAGCAGCGTAGAAAGTATCCGAGAAGCAAAAGACGACATTTTTAATTGAGTTTTCATAGTTGTCTATTGACAGTATATACAGCACATGATTACTGTAGAATCGAAGGCAGTCATTACAGGCAAGAATTGACCACTTCTCTTGGAGAGGTATCTAGTTTGGCATGCTGACGAAAGGAACATGTACTAGACAGTGCTTAATAGTGCAAATTTAAAGCGCAAAAAATTTAGACAGAAGACAAACGAGACAAAGACAAGCGCTTATCGTTTGTCTTCTGTCTAAATTTTTTGCGCTTTAAATTCGCACTATGGATTACCAACTAGCTCGAACTCGTACACTGTTAATCTAAGTGCTTAATAGCGTGGTGCCGCATGAAACACACGTACTTAACCAGTGCACGGTCCGATAATGTGCCTCAAAATTTTAGCCAAACTTCCGTAGATGCCACAAACCAAATGAGGCCTGGAACTGCGAGGATCTTGCCAAGGGTTTAAAAGGCCAACTGCACCAAAATCTCACCTCGGCCAAACTTATTTTGAAGGTGCAGTACGTACCGCAAAATGATCTGGGACACAAATGCTAGCCCCGTGAGATGCCTTGTTAATCAGTCAGAAGCGTTTAAAAGGGCTCCATTGCACACGACGGTGCACCTACCGATGGACAGCGCAAACGTCCATAAATTGGAAGCGACATTTGTGGCCGGCCAAGTGCTCGGTCCTCCGGTTAACCAGGAGAACCAACTGGTTGAGCTCTGCTTTGAGAGCTTTCCCCATTTCCTGCCGCGTGCACGCATAGAGCTTGCGTGTAGGCTTTCTCCCAAGCTGCTGGCCATCGCGCCGCTCGCTTGCCGGCTGCGACGCCACCTCAGCCTGGCCATAAAGACCATGCTCTCCTTAATTTCAGCTTCAATATAACTGATTTTTGGGGTCGTTTGCAGTGTGCAAGCGTGAATTTAAAGCTGTCATATTTTGCATCTCGCAGTCTTTTTAGGCAGACTGTACGGAAAAGGGGTTTTCAAGAGGCCGAAATGTTCACTGCAATTGGCCGCTCTAATAAAATCGAAAGGAGGCCGGAACGCACCATTTGGAAGACGAACGGCAGCGGTGCAGAGACGTTCTGGTCGTAGTAGGGCCAGAGCAGCGTCTCAATGATGGACCACCCAAAGTAGGCCAGGAACACAATCCCCAACGAGAGCACGATGCCGATCGGGATGGCGCGTCGGGGGTTCCTCACCTCTTCGCCTGAAGGGAGGGGAATGAAGGAGGGGAATTAAATACTACAATGAATACCCCAGCGTAAAAGAAGCAAAAATTACTCGGGGATACTTAGGTGTGCTCACATGGTTTGAAGGGCGAAAGCCTGGCAGCATCGATTAGCAACTTGTTCCCTGTTACACTGTGTTTGACACTTTCTCCGCTTTCGTTTCTTTGTCTTTTCGATGAATTACCGTATTTACACAATTGTAAGTCGACTCGAATGTAGGTCGACCCCCCCAAAATTGCATCTCTCAAAAAAAAAAAAAAAAAATTGCGAGCGCCACCTAGAAAATCGTATCACAAAGCGTGGCCTCCGCGATTTGCTGCCGGCGGCGCCGCCGGCAGCAGATCGCGGTATGCGCGGTAGATGTTAAGAAAGAAAAGCTTTTGTTTAAGCACCCGGAATAACCATGCGCTGTGGGTTGAGCGGGAAGAACACATTCTCTGCGAGATGACAACCATCGAAGCAACCGGCAGCGGCCACTGTCGCGCGATACCAAAACAAACAACATGGCGGCTGACGGAAGCGGCCGCGCGCGATTTACTTTGGAGCAACTAACCTCCCACCATTGCGTTCAGAAGTATACTGAACAATGTGATATGATATGGGCTATGTTACCGCCGCACACTGAATCAAGGGATTCGCTAATACTCATTTTGTTTATTAGAGACGAATAAAACAAAATGCTTCTTGACGCGTTTTTGCATGCGATTCGTGCGCGTCAGCATTGCGCGGGCGGCTTTTTCATGCCCGCGGCGATGATTCCGCGCGCGTGGCACCTTCTAATGCTTTTAAGTTCTACTAGTTCTACCTCTGTAAAACGCGCGTGGCAGCGGGAGGAGCCTGACAACGCGCGCTCTTCATCCGGCTGGCGCCGCCGGAGATGTTTAGGCTTACCACGGTGACGGATATTTGATTGGCGCTTTCCCTGGCGGCGCGGATAATGCTTTATAGTGTCGTTTTCCACCACATTATCAGCTCCTTTCCTGCATAAACGTCTTTGTTTGTGCCTTCAGTGATATCTTAAAAAGTGGTTAGAAGCGATCGCTGGAGCTGCGCGCTTTTCTTCGCGGCTGGTGCCGCCATGTTGCCGCCGCCGATCGCGTAGCGCGCAGCATGCGGGTGGTATTCGCGGCAGCGTCAGCACGGCGCATTTTCGTGAGCAGAAAACGCCCCATGCGGTTCACAAGTTAGACCATAATTATGGGAACGAGGGTGCAAAGCTGTCCCCACCTCGTAGCACCCCCGATTTCTCGTTTCTCTTGCCGTTACTAGCGGTAGGCGGTTCGACTTCGATTCTAAGTCAACCCCCCCAACATTGGATTGTCAAATTTGAAAAAAAGGTCGACCTACAATCGTGTAAATACGGTACGCCAGCAAGCTGACTGGCACATGCCACGGCTTCCCTAGAATAAGGGTTCTGCACGGCTGGTGTGCACTTCTACTCTCCTGCCACCAAGTTGAGGCGTAACGCGGCATGCACTGTTAGATGACTTTTCCATTTCCAATGCATGGTTTTGCGCATTTTGTGAAGCGGCCACATTAGCCCCTTAACTCTTTCGTGACCATGCCATAGGCCATCATTCACGGGTGAACGATGATTTTCAAACCTCCCGCAAAAAGTAAAAACGGCGCTATTCGGGCAACTGACGCCATGAAATTTGAACCCAAGGTAGCGGCGAGTCGGGCGAAAATGGCATCCGGTTTCACTGTGCGCTCTGCAAAGGCGGATAGCGGTTTAAGGGACTTCAGCCACTGCTGCTGCTGATTTTTTTTACCCCGACAGCAGTGATGACTCCAGCAACGATATGGATTTTTCAGATTTTAGTTCTGATGAAGACTCTCCCATTAAACAGCCTCAGAACTGGACAGGTGCTGCCAGGGAAGATTCGTTTTTGACTTCGCGCTGTATTTATAAACAAAACGTGCCTGATATCTGATGACTGCGGTGTTACTTTCATGGGTAGGGTCTGGACAACGTGCGGCGGGGTTATTTTGCCAAATGCACCACGCTTTATCGCGTTATCACCTTCGAGACAGCCTGGCACTGGTGTAAAATTTGCGCTGCACAGCGACGCGCTCTGCTTCTCAAAAGCGCGAAGTTTATTTTTCTTGGTTTTTACCACTGCAGTGATAAAGATTTGGTGTGAGAATGCAAAAAAAAAAAACATGCTTAAGTACACATTTTAGAAAGACCGACTGACTCTCGAGTGGCTTCACGGAGTGGCACAGCTGTCACGGTGGTTAGGTTGATGGGCCCGCAAAAATCCAGAACTTCGTGTACAGTGCTGATGTATATATTGAATCATAGCTTAGAAATGTAGAAAAATTTGTATATCTTAGAATTCCTAAAATAATTTTTACGCTCGATAAAATCGCATATTTGTGTTTTGTGTATACTTTTTTCCTGCATTTTTTTGTTTCGTTGACCAATAAACTCAATAATTACACCTTTCACAAAACTCCTGTTATGTGTTTCAAAGAAAAATCTATAAGAAAATATTTCATGCATAGCAATGCTAAATGTATCCACTAGCTCAAGAGAAAAAAAAAAAAGTTTTCTGGAAGCACTGAAAATCGGCCATTTTTCCGTGGTCACGAAAGAATTAAATCTCCCGATTCCTAGCCAATATACCAAGTGGGTACGTGAAAGGAACAAAAACAACAACCTTTGTCCTACGCTGGCAACATGCAGAGATAGCACATTGGGCTGGTACTGTGGAGACCCAGGTTCAAACCCCACTGTATCACACGTTTTTTTATAACTCTTTGCAGTGACAGCCATTTTCGTGGCCGGACAACGACAACAACGGTGCTCTTTTGCCAGATGGGGCACATAAAGCTTTCGTCTTAATAGTCGAAAGTTCGAGTGGCCCCCATGCCGTATTAACTAATAAATGCACGATTTTTGAGCCAAGAAATTCTTGAGTTACGAATCCGGGAAAAGAGACCGTTTTGTGGCAACCGATGATGGCGAAAGTGCTAGCGCACGCAGAAGCAGTTCAAACTGCAGTTCAGGACTGCCTGGAAATGGTTCCCCAGTTTGGTCTGCGGTTGCCCAGTCTTTTTCTTCTGTCAAATTCACACAAAGTATCCAAAAGAACTGAAACAAGGGAAATCGAAATGACAAAAAAAAAAAAGAGAAAAGGAAGATGCTCGCGCACGCACGCACCCATGGTAGCGATGCAGTCGAAGCCCACGAAGGCGTAAAAGCAGGAGGCAGCGCCATTGAGCATGCCGCCAATGCCATAGGGGAAGAAGCCCCCCTTGCCATGGTGCTCGCCTGGAATCTGTAAGCATCACCATGAAAGCACCATCATCATCACCACCAGTGTGGACACAAAAATGATCAAAAGCACAAATTTTGTTCTCCAGATAGAGCTAGATGTTTTAGTTTCGCTCAAGCACAAACCAATAACACTGTACTGCACTGCAGGCAGCCCCTAAAAGAGTGCCCGATCTCAAACAAACGTGCCCAATCAGTCAAACAACCGTGTGTTTACGTGGGCAGAATATGATCGCTAGGAAAGCAAGCTTAACTTTCAAATTTTGGGGTTTTAGGGGCCAAAGCTACACCAGGCGTATGAAGCCCGCCGTAGTGGGAGGGTTCCGGATTGATTTATTTCTACCACTTGGAAATCTTTAATGCGCATCAAAATCTTGACGAATGGGTGTTTTTGCTTTCTGCCTCTACCTGAAAAGCAACTGCCATGGCTGGGAATCGAACCTGTCTGTGTCCTTGGGCTCAGCAGCACAACACCTTAGCCCCTGAGCCACCGCGGTGGGTTAAGGGGGGCACACTGGTCTTATAAGCGTTTTTTGCTTTCCAGCCAATTTTGATGAAACTTCATGTGCTTGTTCAGTTCTTTTTTGGCTGATGTCAAATATCCAATTAGTTTTGATGAGAGGTAATCATTTTCCGAGTTAATTCAAAATCACCTTCCTTGACTGTTCTTGAAAACAATAGGGAAAGAACTGTTCAACAAAAAATTACCACCGAGGCATGAAAGGATACCGGAAGTTGTGGAGAATGAAATATGGGAAGCAGTTTTCTTGTTTTGCAATCACACACAGGTTTACATCAATTCTAACTTCTAGGTTAGAACTACTCCTACGAACCAATTAAAAGTAATGCTAATTAAACAACTACTGAAACACAAAATGCAAAAATCTGCTTCCCTGGTTTACAAACATTCAACTTCACAGTGCAAAAGAAATGTTCTTCCTAGCTGCACTACATGCATAGATGTACCTTTGGAGAGTTTTCTATCACTGCAACACCACTCATGGCAAAGAAGCGTGGAATTATGAAAAAAGTTTTCTTTTTTGTTAAAATCGGGCCTCAGTGGCTTTTATAAGTACCTGGTGCTGTTCCGAGTACAGAATTTTCAGAGGAAAAACTGTGCAAATCAAGAAAAAAAAGTGATAGTGATAACCTAAAAAATTGCTTTTTTGGGCAATTTTTCTGTCCCAAAGACCCTAAGCTGACCTTTCAAAGACATGGTTGGGCGCAACTGTTGCCCTTATGAAAGCAACACAAGAAACGTACAACAGCACGATTATTTTCAGCTGCTCTGTGGCAGCCAAACCTTTGAGGTGCTTTCAAATAAATTCGGAAACTTGCGGTGATCTTAACGAGCGGTCATTATACACTGAAAACACTAAACAAGCAAGGAAAAAGTTGCTCCCCAACTTTCTAGCGTGAAAGAGATTGTCAAGAACCCTTCGAGGTGAGCAGCAGCTCACCAGCAACAGTTATGATGCAGGCTGTTTTGAAACTAGCGCAGTTATAAGTTGGTTAAGGAAATCCTACTTGCAATCAAAATCTTTGCGAAATTGCAAATTTCATTTATGGGGAACTGACACCAAATTTGGGGTTGGGTATTATTATGAAGTACAATACCATTGCTCAGCAGAATATTCTGGCTGAAGTATGAATGGACTAAAATGCATGAAACATATTTCAATTTGATTCTATTCATTGTGGCGGCGTAACAGCTTGGGAAGCGGCGCACAGCAATTGGGCATCAGCGTGACGTCACCTTGTGGTAGGGAAAGGAGGTGACCAGTTGGGAATGCGAACGCACTATGTGCGACTAATCGTACGCCACCACACGGAGCGCTGTGATTGCCTAGCTCACGACTGAATACAAAAAAGGGGTAGAAAGGGGGGAGAGACAAAAATATGAGAGAGCAAGACAGAGGGCGAGAGCAAAAATGAAATAATGGAGTGGGAGAGATAGAAAAAAAGGGGTAATTAGAAAGAAGGAGAGGAGAGAGGAGAGGAGAGCAAGAGAGGGGAGACAGAGGGAGACAAAGAAAGAGGGGCAGTGCAAAAAATTAAAGCCGTTCCCCTCAAAGTGAAAGCTGTCGGAAGTGCAGAGCAGTGATTCGCCATATTGGGTGGTGGCGTGTTATCCGCTCACTGTTACCACCCCATGCAATTCGAATTTCCCGCCTTCGCTGTGCTCGCGCGCCCCCTGCCTGAAACTGCGCCAGCGGCAGTTCTGTTCTTTTTGTGCTTGCTGTTCCTCCAGCACGTGCTGGCCTTGCACGGCCACCTTTTTTGCTTAAAAAACCAATCCAATGAGCACTCCTAACTAAATGAACGCGGGCGCTGGCGGTTAATTACGTGTATTTTGCTTCAAATGTACCTGCAGTTTTCTTTGCGGTAAACAGGGAGATGTATGACAAGCGCCAGCGGTTCACGAGTTTCGAATGCTTCTGACTATAAACCACTTGGCTTTCAAAGCCTCTGTGGGGCGCCGCGACAACGGAACGCTATGGGGCTCTACTTGGGTCCAGTGAGCGAGCTACAACGACAAGGCGAGCCCCTAAATAGCTCTGCACTTAAAAAAACAAAGGTGATGACAAAGAAGGAGAGGCAAGCAAGAGAGGGCGGACAGAGGGAGAAAGAGCGGCAGCGCAAGAGAAAGTGGTAGAGAGAAAGAGAGAGCAGGAGAGATGGGAGAGCGAGAGGAAGATGAGTGGGCAGAGGCAGCGACTCACGTCCTGTGGCTTGAGGCGCCAGTTGGTGATGTCGGCCTTGAAGGAGCCCGCAATGACCACATAGACCACCACCAGAAGGTTGAGGCCCGTGAAGATGTTGTTGAAGCGCGTGGACTCCTTCACCCCAATGGCCAGCATCACTGCACACGCGCAAGTGCACACTGCTTAGGAACAGTGCTCCGGAGCTAACAGCTGTACGGACCGATTCGTAAGAGTAGCACAGCAGGGCTGAAAATGAGCACAACTAGTGTCACTAAATAAGGCTTGCCAGAATAAAGAAAATGAACCACGGACAACAAAGCCAACACAAGCTTCCCAATAAGCACATATTTTGAAACTTGCTCGCAAACTGTATGTGTGACCCCCTTAAAAACAAAACAAAAGGGATCAGATCAGTTTCATCACTAATCTCAGTGTGTTGGCTCCCTCTGCAGATGGCCTAAGCTGCCCATACAGTAATGATAGATTGAAAGGCAGAGGAAAGCATCCCACTGCAGTTAAGGGTGCAGGTGGCGATCAGAGAAAACTTTCGTTGTTTGACATAGAATGATTGAATTCAGCAGGAGTACTACAAAACGCTCCAAAAAAGTGACATTTACAATTTCAAGCTGGTGTCTTCAGTATTTTCTCTCTTACAAAGGTTTACCTGTTTCCCCCTCATGAAAAGACTAGCAAGGTAATAAAACATGACAGGGGGGCTATGAACACTTTTCAATTTTAATGCCTGGGCTGCACGGCCATTTCGAAGGAGGACAAAAACTTCCAATCAGTTGGGGGCCCAGCCAGTGCCCCATTGAACATACATAGAGCTCACCTGCAAGCTAGTGTTCAACTGTTAATGGAAAGTTGCCTCGTAGCACAGGTACTACTCAAATTTAGCGTAATACAGGGTATGACAATTGCACAATCACTCAAGATGGCGAATATACAACTAAGGATACTGTCTGGTGATGACATATGGAGCTGAAGCTTGGGGCTTTGCTAAACAAATGAAAACCTATGTTAGGTCGGCTCAACTGACCATGGAATTAATACTGACCGAAGTAACACCACTAAACCCTGTCACAACGGGCACTTTCAATCGCCTTTGATTGAGTCGATCCAGGTCGAGTTCAATCCAGATCGGGCTCCTGCTACATGTAAGCAGTTTCAATCGCGATCGAGCTCGATCCCGCTACAAGGAACTCAATCCGGTGTCTCTAGCGCGATCGAGGCTTCAAGCGCGATCGAATCGACGAAAGCGCCGATACTCTCGTCATACCCGCTCAGTAAGGGCACCGAATGTGACAACTTCATGGACTAACTGGGGCCAAATTGTGTCAAATAACTCGACCCAAATGGCGCCAAGCGTGAGGTAATATTTACATAGTTACGTATACCTACGACTGCACGAATAAAGTTACCAGACGCCGGCCGCAAGTACATTGTTAGCGCCATCTGGCGTACACGAATGCAACCGGTGCAACTTCTCGATCGCGATTGAAACGTGCGGTTCCATAGGGAGTAGCACGCTCGGGCCACGGCAGCAGGGCGTCGAGCGCGCTCAAAAACGCAATCGCGATTCACTTCAATCGCGATTCAAAGTACCCGTGTGACAGGGGTATTAGAGACAGAAAACGAGCTTCCTGGATCAGAGAACAAAGTAGAATGGAAGATATCATAGTTCCTGTAAAGAAAAAGGAATGGACCTGGGACGTGGGCTGGCCATGTACTGAGGCGAAACCGACAACAGGTGGACAATCAGGGTAACAGAGTGGATACCACGAGATTGGCCTAGAAGAAGGGGAAGGCCATTAACCCAATGGATGGATGAAATAAAGAAATTCGGGGGTGAACTGTGGACTCGATTAGCGCAGGACAGGAGCGGTTGGTGGTCAATGGGACAGGCCTTCGTTCTGCAGTGGACCTAAGTAGGCTGCTGCTGCTGCTGATGATGATGGTTACTTTCACCTGTACCTACTACTGCAACACAATTAACCGTGGTTATATGACAAAAAATTAACAAGGCTGAAAATGCAAATCTGAGAATGCCTTATTATTCAGAAGAGTCCAAGGATGACAAATAAAACAAACAAGGCCAACATCTGCACCACGATTGCTGCGCTATCCTTTCCCTGAGAAACAAGGAATTCTTCAAATGCACTTTTGACAAAACAGCTCTCAAAGTTTAAAGAGACTTCACCTATCTCAAAGTGCCGCAGCAGCCCAGTTCTTGCTTGGGGATGACTTCTTGACGCTCTACCCTCTAATTTGGTCCAGATGGGATTCCTTTCTGGCCTATTGGAGGATTTCCTGAGCAGGCCTTTAGACTGCAGAAGCAGCAGTTTTACAGCCACAAGTATATCGAAAATTCACATTGCACAGGCTGCCGGGTCGTCTACAGTTTACTTCACAAATGCTTAACGTGCAGCTGTTCCCACAGTGACCAGTGAGGCATGCCCTACCCTTGATATTAATTTGCCAATTGACTTTGGTCGTTGGTGTACCTACAAGGTACCGGCGGGTTCGTATTCAGATTCAGATTGTGGGGGCTTTAACTAGCTGAAACTACACTCAAGATGTAAGGCACGCCGTAGTGGGACGTCTCCGGATTCATTTTGACCACTTGGGGTCTTTAAAGGGGCCCTGCAGCACTTACTATCGACTACTCGGAATGTATCTTGGTGTAAAGTCTAATGTCCCACGAATCACCTCCCGCAAGAATTATGAAAATCCGTTGACCATCACCAAAACTACGCGCGATGGGAAACCACGCATAATTGTTTCCTCTCAACTCTACTGCAGACAACGCGACAAAAGCTGCGCGCTCTCTCCCGGAAAGTGGGGCGGCTTGCGGCGTTCTCTTCAACGGCCTTTGATACATCGCAGTCTGGGGAGTGTTGTCCTCCTTCTCTCCGCAAAGCGAAAGGGTGTAAACATTTCCGGTCTGGCACCACAAAAAAGCAGGCATGGCTGTCTGCTCACAAGCAAGCGCTCAGGCTGGCATGGCATTTTTGAAGCAATAAACGTTTGCTGTCGAGTGGTCTTGTTGAAAGGGGAGTATTGTGTTCATCACTCAAACTCCGTGCGCACTCAAAACACAAAATACGTACAGGTTCAGGCATAGAAGAGGTTGGTACACAGCGCCAACAACCACAGATCATCACAGGAAATGCCAGAAATAAGCCGCGAAGTTGACCAGCAACAGCCAATAGGACAGCCATGGCCGCAATGACGTCGTTTAGGCCGTGCCAGGGGTGCATAATGAGGAGAACTGAAGAGAGGGCGGTTGGCTTTTCCGTGTCTTTCACAGCAATTTGCATGCTCACTGCTTCACGTGCACGTGTAACATTTGGCTGAGGTATTCCTGGCACTGCTCAGACGCAAGTTGCAGTCAAGTGTGCAGGAATTTGTGAAATGTTGACCCGGGCATTTTTCGTTTTGTTCTGATTCGACCGCACCTGCATCAACTAGCAAGTCGTGCAGGAAAAATCCCGCCCGGGACGCGCTCACCGGCCAGGAAGAGGGTGATGCCGAGGGCGAAGAGGTCCGGGTAGGAGGAGAGCCAGGTGACGCCGATGGGCATCCACTGCTGCATGTGGCGCTCGATCGTGTGGTTCAGCAGGCTGTCCAGGTAGCCACTGTAGACCGCGGGCAACCGACGCCGTGCCTGTTGTTCACCCCCCATTCAAGACAACACAGAAGAGAGAAATACTG